>DF240720.1:70525-104797 GCA_000507305.1 Breviolum minutum Mf 1.05b.01
ATAAATTAAAAAATATAATTAAAAAAATATTTATAAATATATTTAGCGAATATTTTATTTTAATTATTTTTAATATTAATATAATTTTTTTAAATTAAATATAAAAATTTATATTTTTATAAAATAAATAATTAATTATTTAAATAATATTATAAAAAAAATATTATATAAAAATATATATATAATTAACCAAATATCTCTACCTATTTATATATATAAATAAATCGTAAATTGGTACCATTCAAAATCCAATCCATCGTAGAGTTTTTGCGGATATATATTATAAAAATCCTAAAATTAGCATAATTTTTAAGCTCCTAAAAATATTATAATTGTCAGGCAAAAACCCGATACACCCATAAATCCTCCTTCGTGGCCGAGCTACCGCAAATATCCATAAAGGTCCCGAAATATCCCGAAATTATCATACCTGCCACATAAATCGAGTCTAAGATACTAAAAGCGTCACGCCTAGCGCGCAAAAGGCCGCGACATCCATAGGTCCTCCTTCGTCGCCGAGCTATACGGCCCTAAAACTACCATACCTGCCCCATAAATCGACGCCGAGCTGCCGCGGACATGTATGGCGTGTGTTGTGTGTTGTGTGTTGTGTTTGTGTGTTGTGTTTGTGTGTTGTGTTTGTGTTGGTGTTGGTGTTGGTGTTTGGTGTTGGTGTTGGTGTTTGTGTTTGGTGTTGGTCTTTGTGTTTGTGTTTGGTGTTGGTGTTGGGTGTTTGGTGTTTGGTGGTTGGTGGTTGGTGTTGGGTGTTGGGTGTTTGGTGGTTGGTGGTTGGTGGTTGGTGGTTGGTGGTTGGTGGTGGTTGGTGGGTGGTGGGTGGTGGTTGGTGGTTGGTGGTTGGTGGTGGTGGTGGTTGTGGTTGTGGTTGTGGTTGTGGTTGTGGTTGTTGTTGTTGTTGTTGTTGTTGTTGTTGTTGTTGTTGTTGGGGAGAAGGAGCGAGGTGAGGACGCAGGGTCGGTGAGGATCAGGAGGTGCCGCAACAAAACAAAAACCCCACAACACAATGTGGGGAATCAAATCGACCCCAGTAAAATATGCACCCGAGTAACATCCATGCGACGTAATTTACCAAAAACAACACCGCAATATGGCAGCCAGCGCAAAAAGGGCCCACAATTACAGTAAAAGTAAAAAAAAACATTGAAAATCCCAGCCGGCGAAAACGTTAATACATCATCCCTAGTGGATTTAAGCGAAAAAACGATGATTGCTGATATCAAGAAATTATAACTTTCGAAAACCGAGCCGGAGAAAATTCAATGCAGACCCTGGAAATAATACGCATCAAAAGATCCAAGCTTATTATATATGGACACAAAACGCAGCGATATCTTCTGGCAAAACAAATGTTGTGGAAAGGCATTCGTTTGGAAAACTTATATGTTGCACATTTTTACCAGCTCGCTGCTTCTCCAGTGCGACGCCACCGATCATCTTCCGGTTCAGATTCGCCGAAGTAGTCCTCTGAAAAACACTTAACTGCACAAAGGATTCAGCAGAAAAATTAGAACCTATGGCCAAATGATTCGCACCCGGGCCTTCCAATCACCATCTTCAAAGCAATGGTGATGCATCCACCAGGCATCCTGGCTTGACAGCAATGGTTGTGAAATCGGAGCAAAATATCCAGTGACACAAACCGCACGCCGTGTCATACACATCCATCGTTTGTTCGATTTGTTTTTTGGGAAAGTCGCCCCAGCTAAGCTAGCCTCGCCAAGGTCAGCAAACCTTGGACAAACGTTTGGTTTAGCCGGAGAACCGAATCTTTTCAGGACGCACAATTAAAAAATGCTTGGCTGTGGGCTCTTCCTTTGTGCAGCGCACTTTTCCGAAAGAATCTTTCGGAGCCTCAGTCACCATTGGGATCCACAAACAAGACATGTGGCTGAATGTGATTTGAAAACACTTGTTGTATATCCTTTGGTCTCAACGTGAGGGGCCTCGAAGATCGAAGATGGGCCGAAAATAGAAAAATTTTACATGGACATCAATTCGCTTTACTTTAGGGCCCCTGTCTTCTGAAAACGCACTTGACAAGTCTGCTGGGGGCCATTGCGCGTTTCATGCACCGCCAGCAGATGCCTTCGTTGCAGCCACCGATACGGCCGTCTGTCCTGCCCCGAAATATTCCACCGAAAACATCCAGCAAATTCAGCTTGTTTGATAGCGCCAAAAGAATCACAACGTTTGCTGAGCCAAAAGGGTATTGGGGTGAACATGATGGTCTTCTTCATTTAACAGAAAAAGACAAAAGGGCGCAGGCCTTCGTCGCCGGCAGAAGATTCCGCCCTGGTCCTGGGAAATGTAAAGAAACATGGCAGCAATTGATAGGCTCACTGGACAGCCCTACGTCCTGCTGCGATTTGCCACACAGGCGACATAAATCACCTGATTTCCTCAGTGCCATTGACATCATCCGTTTGTGGCTGGCTTTCAGTCACGGTTTCAACACCCTAGCTTGACTTTATAAATGCACATTCAAATGGTGAAGAAAGCCCCTCAGAACCTTTTTGTTTTGGAGATGGTTCATCAAACCCTTCATCCTAAGATTTCAACATGACGTAAAACTTGAAAACCTTGTTCTTGAGTTCCCGGCATCCATGCTGGTCCTGGAGGTGGCTCGGGCCCCACTTTCGCAGCCACCTTCGGACGTCAAGATTGATGACTTCTCCCTGTCCACCGATTTGAACCGTGGTGAAAAGCCGCTGGCAATCTTCTGCTTCTTCTTGGCTAACACAATAACTGCTATACTTTGCAGAAGTAGGTCCTTCAAAATCAGGTTGATAAAGATGCCTAAGCTGATGCATTAACCCAATTAGTTTCACCTCTCATTTGCAATCACCTTCCGTGGGAGCCGAAATCAAGCCTCAAGAGCCCTTCCGCGGAGCTCCGATTTCTCGAAAAGGTCGGAGTGAGAGGTATTGTGCCTAGCATGGCTCAAGCGTGGGATGCCATGGAAATTAAATGGAAAACGAAAACCACTTCAACTCCACTCCTTTGACCTTATACTTGTTCAACCGCAAGCAGAAATGCTGCTATCACACCAAAACGTGATTCCCAGTCCCATATTCATGTGGACGCCTTTCGAGATATGCCTTCAGCTCTTTGACCTCGGGCGTGCCAGTCTCAATGTCCGGTGGACCAGCTGTGAGGTTGGACATGTTCCTAAAGACCAAAACAATGACAGAAGTGGCCCTTCAACCGGATGTAGCAGTTTAGCAAATGTATGTTGAAAGTTAAAATGCCATTTCAAGATAGATGATTTCTCCAAAGAGGCTCTAATTTCACCTTTTACTGCCACCACAGGTGAATAAGCGCTCGACTGACATCGTCTTAATTCGCTCCTTCTCTGCTTCCATGGGATCGACATTTTCCTGGCATTGAAAGCATTCATTTCATGACAGATTTGGGTGAAATTGCTGGATTCACCGACCTGTTCTTAAAAAGCTGTGGAGGCAATGGTTTTCTGGGCTGCAATGAATTCCTGAACTAAGCCATATCATCTTCATGTGTTTTTTAGTGAGTATGACCATGCGGAACAGGGCCTGAGGCTTCTTTTCAGCCTTAGATAGATGTCGATCTTTGACAAAAACATTTTTCATGAAATCACGAAGAAATCATACAAAAGGACAATCAGACTTTAGGCTAAGCTGAAAAACTCCACAACCACTCCTCATCTTGCGCTTGTTCCAGCGCCACGTTTACCAGCACTGGGATTTCCAACTTGTTGGGCTGACTCTGCTGCATCAGCAGCAGCTCGTGCCTCTGCAAGTTCCTGAAGTTCTTCACCGTGAAATGTCATCAAAAAAGTATCGAAAGGAGGGAACTAAGGTCACCCACCAGCGTAATGGTAGCTTTAAAGACAGTTCAAGACTTCTTCCAAGATACTAACTTGAACCTCTTACTGGGTCTTCGCTTCTAGCCTTATCCAACAAGAAACAGTTGTCTAAGATTCTGACGTTTTCTCCTCCAAAGTATGCACGTAGGTCTGATGCTTCCATGCACCTCAGCTAGTGCTTGCGTAACAGTGATGTGAAGAATTGCCAGGGTGACATTTAGTGTCAAGACAACCAACCTGGAGGAAATTGAACTTCGTCAAACTCCAATGAAAACTTGCCACATCAAAACTTAAACGGATCTGTTTAAAAAAGATAGAGCCCAAAAGTACCAAGGCAGGTAAAAAACATTCGGGTGTTCTAAGTTTGGAGCACTTCGTGCATCCACCAGGCACTTTCTCCTAGGGACTCGAATTCCTCCTTGGTCCTGACATGAGCAACAGCTTTCTACTGTCTTCTCCCTGATACAACGGTTGGATTAAGAGGATATTCACATCAAATTTTATGAAGTAATCAGGCAATCAGGTATATGGTCTACACATAATCAGGCTATTTACACAGCAATCCGTTTTTGGAAAAGAATGGTTTTATTGCCATCCACATGTTTCTGAATTGAATGGTTGGGGTACCAGCTTTCAACCATTAACGTTTAGACTTCAAAAGATTTCGAGTCAGAACTGATCAGGTAAGCATGCCAGGCAAACGTTCGCACCTGCAGGATTTGTACCAATGTCAATGACATGTTGAAAATGGAAAACAAGAACTTGGGACACTTCATGTGTAGATACTGTTGATGGAAGAAATCCTGCACCACCTGGGATCGACAAAACCCTGTAAATAATAGGATATCCCACATATTAAGTGGTGCAGGGTTTCTTCCATCAACAGTATCAATCATATTTTCAAGAAAGTGACATGCCATCTGCACGCAAACGGATCCAATGACGCCCATGTCAGGAAGAATTTGCTAAGGTACAAACCATTCCAAAGGAGGATCGTGGCTCCTTCTCCATGCAAGCCTCAGTAAGATTTTGGAATGTCCAGCTTCAACAAAAATCTCAACAAGATCAATATTTTTTTTGAAGCCAGCTTGCAACCTCAGGCAGTGGCCCAACAGACACCTTTCTTGCAGCCAACCAACGCATTCTTCCGCTTTCTTCGACAAATCTTGGTGGCAAGGCATGTCAATCATTTGGAACTGTCTCTTTTCTACTTTCTACATTTGTAAGTCTTGCATGTAAGAAGCTAACAATGACGTGAATTCCCTTCCAATCATGGAAAAATGGTGGAGCTCTCCAGTGCTCAACTTTTTTTTTGCCAACCGCGATGTGAGGATTTCGAACTACTCCTGAGAATGCTACCACACCGTGCGGTTCATCTTCGGACTTCCCCGCATCGCCACAAATGATGCCTCGGTAGAGCAGTCCCAGTGTGACATCACGAACTGCAAAATGTAACACCAAAAAAAAAGAGAAATTCTAGGTGCAAAATGTATCAATCTTATGGGTGGCATCAAAAATGATGGATGTCAACCCACAAGTTTTTAGATGTTTGAACCGAGAAAACATGCAGTCTGGTGTCAGTTGAAACTTCTCTGTGTATGAGTTTTGTGTACTCCTGGCATCGAATGGATACAGAAAACAACCAATGAACTCGACGCTAGCAATGTTCGAAACCTTGAAGGTCCTTCTAACAACATGTTGAAGAATAGAAAGTCTAACAATTCCAAGTGGCACATCCCCAAACCTAAAATTCGGGAACATCTTGATGTTCCAAAGAAACACACAAAATCAGAGGGAAAATCTAATAAATGCTCACTAGACTTTTTCTCTACATTTTTTCCATTGTTTTTTTCCAATTTTTATATAACCCAGTAGCATGGAGCACCAAGTCGAAGCCAGGCTGGCCATTCCAGAACCTGGCCATTGAAAGGTAAGTCATGCCTCATTGAAATGGATGGGAAAACATCGTCCAAGTGGAAAACAACCTGACTTCTTAGGGCATTTTGTGTAAGCATTCCTAATTTTTTCTAGCCTGTGAAGTTGGGAAAACGTGTTTTGCTTGTATAAACATGGGGGGAAGAGTAGTGAAATGATGAGTGGCTCAAACTTGGGATAGAAGTTTGGCACTTCCAGTTAGAGTCCAAGGATAGGCCACCCAGCCATAGGCTTCCAGCTACAAAGGAACACCCTCCCACCAAACGCTATAGGGAAAATCTAGGTAGGACCCTACCACGCAACTACGACCTTTTTTGAACTTTCCCAACACACATACCGGGTCATATGTGGCAATACTAAGGGAAACAAAAACTACTTACTAGCGGTGCTACCATAGCTCAATACCTAAATTTTCCCTTTGTATCAAACCACTTGCAAGTGCCTTTCCAGAATATATGGCAGTCAGTGACTTGTCTAGATATCATATTTCGCCAATTATGAAAAAACGTCAACAAAGCACCGTTTTCTCTAGTTTTATTTGGCTCTCTTACCAAAGGAATCAACCCATCATTCTTCACCAGTGACCCATGAATTCTCCCAGCCATCAGATCTGCCTCTGGTTTTGGCTTCTCAGGTGCCTGGAAAAGGCATGGCTCCCAGCCAATCGTCCAATCAACCGAAAACACTCCTTATCAGATCAAAAACCACATGCAGTTCAGGCCCTATACTTTCACGAACTAATCTTCCAACACCCATCTCAAAGATTGCTAACACCTGCCATCGGATTGGTTTACAGAAGTAGTGGCCCATCGTTCATTCAAACTTATCTAAACCACAAAGTATGGGAGCACACGCAAAATGATATTCAAGTACATAAGGAATTACACAAGTGAATCTTTATTGCTATGCTCGGTTGCTGGTTTGGAAACACATCTGATCATCCCTTTGTCCCCAAAAGCCTGTCTTTGAGCTTGTGCAGCTTGCGCCGCTTGTGCAGCCTGAGCTGCTTGCGCAGCCTGTGCTGCTTGTGCAGCTTGCGCTGCTTGTGCGGCCTGTGCTGCTTGCGCTGCCTGTGCTGCTTGCGCTGCCTGTGCTGCTTGCGCTGCTTGCGCTGCCTGTGCTGCTTGCGCTGCCTGTGCTGCTTGCGCTGCTTGCGCTGCCTGTGCTGCTTGTGCAGCCTGTGCTGCTTGTGCTGCTTGTGCGGCCTGTGTTGCTTGCGCAGTTTGAAGCGCATCTGCAGCTTGTGCAGTCTGTGCAGGCTGTTGCGCGGACTGTGTTTGACTCATTTGTGGTTGAGCTGCCATTTGGGGCATGCCAGGCCTGATATCAAAGAGCAAAAGTTCATCACTGGAACTGCACATGCAAAGCACAAAAGATGGTGGCTGGGCCAACAATTCCTCGACTGAACCAGCTATCAAAACACAGCTGGATCCTCTAAGCTTCCTGCATTGACATTCCAGGCCTTGACACAGACTGTTAAAGCTGTTTTTGGTCTACTGAAAATTCGGGACCCACGAATTTCCTTCGTTCGTTTTAGAAAGATGATGAATTTTTTCGGGGCATGATCACCTGCTCCAGTTTTTGCAGCTTCACTCAAGTGTCCGGGCATCATCCCTGGCATCATGCCCATCATGCCCATCTGTTGCCTTATTTTCCGCAGATGTTAGAAGTGTTTCGTTGACTCCAACCCCACTGTTCAAGTGAAGACGGAACTAGGTCATCTATGTCATATTCAAAGTCAGATTGCTTTTGAAAGGACTCCACTACTCAAAAGCAACCATTTGGTAATACTCCGCCTATGGAAGTTGCTCATCACATCTGAAAGGGAAAATTTGCTAAGCCGATGATGTAGGTCCGTAGGTAAATCAGGTCATAGATCTACTTGACTAGTTGGTCCAAATTTAGGAGGTTGCATGGAAATGGCGCAGCAAAGGGCCCCATGAAAGAGAAATCAATCTAATTGTACCATTTGACTCGTGGGAAAAGAATCGACAAAAAATGCCAAAAATCCTGTGACAAGGGATCATCAAATCTAGGATTTGACATACAAAAATGGACTACTCTTCACTGTCAACAATAAAAAACTAGAAAAACACATATTTCCACCTCTTGATCTCCACGTCGGAGTGTGTTTAGAAGGGTCAAGTGGCAGTTCAGGAAGGCATATTCCGCGTATGCCCAGATATGATGAAAGTGAGCCACTATTGAAATTGAAACTTTTCTCATCAAAAGGCACTCCAATTGAACCTTTCTTTCCTTCCTTTTTTTTTGAAGTTGGACGCCAAAAGTTGCTTCGACATCCTGCAGTCGTCGACTCTTCGGATGGCATCTGTACTCACTTGGACTTGTTTACTAATGATTGGACGACGAAATCAACATATTTCCCTAAAAAATGGGTAACTGCTGGGAGCGAACATATCCGACATATCCCATCCCGTTTGGCACTTTTGAAGATGCTTTTCCTTTTCCCAAGGTGGGATATCTTAGTTCCCGAGAGGGTACATTGTTTGAAAGATCACTTTAAACAAATCCAAGTGATAATTGTCTTTGGGCGCACCAAAGATCACCACCAGTTACAGCGGCTTTAACGCACTGCGGTGGCGCTCTTCTCCTGCGAATTGGGAATCTCTGAGATGAAAAATGATTCCAAAAATAATATCAGCACAAAGAGGGTCTTTCAAAAAACAAAGCCAAACTGTGGTAGACTTCAATCATTCTTATTGCGTCACAATTTTCTCTGATCCTACTGCATGCAAACTTGACAGTTGATAAAAAAACAAAAAAAGAACAGCCCTTTGCTTGTGTCTGAAATCGAAATCAACAACTGTTCAAAACAGAAACATCCGTTTGGTCTTAACTTTGAATAAAACAGTTCCTTAAAACTGAAAACCATCCAGAAACTTGCAACTTTCAATGAACGGACCCACCATCACCCTATGGGCACCTTGGACTTTTGGTTGATTCAATCTACTCCAAGCCTTGCGCGAAAAGGGCAAATGTCTCTGGATGTTGTTGAGGAACCGGGACCTTTTTTAGACATCGGTTCCGTGGATGAAAAAATCAATTTGACCTAGAGAAATTATACCCTTATGGGAACTAGTCCATGTTCCACCTATGGGAAGAAGAAAATCATCTTCCCAACTACCTTTGAAGGGGATATGTTAGCTCACTGGAGGGTAAAATCTCACAAGCGCTTGATGACCCACTCTGAGTGTACTTTGAAAAACAATTACAAATACAATGATGTCATCTGCTTGCATCTCCTAAACTTTGAAGAACTTTACTAATTTCAATGGGAAAGCCGGAAAGCCCTTCAAAAAATGGTTGTCTTTTTAAGCGGACCCTGGCAGCAATCAAATCCATCAGTGCTTGATTCTTATCTGCACGGACTGCAATCCCGGTGTATTCCACCATGCTTGGAGCCTCTTGTAGTAGAGGATGAACTCTGGAAAGATCTGGTTGTTGTCGTGGACCTCAGCCAGTATAGGCACACCCAAGAATAGTCACCAACCCAAAAAACATTTGCCTCAGATGTTTGCTTAGGGATCTGCGGATCTCATTTGATTTGATCAGCATGGCTAGGAAAAACAAAAACGTACAACTCTGGAAATCAACGAATGGAAACAACAAAATGGCAAAGACTTGTTCTGTTTGGTGACAAAACAAAGGTTTCAACCCTTCCCATAGAAACTTAAAGCATCAGAACGACTTGATCTGGTCCCGTCAAGTGTGCAATTCTGGCTCTGTTGGTGACAGCGCTTCTTCATCAAATTGATCAGGACTATGTCTTAGTCTTATCATCTTTCGTACACATCCTGTTTGAGTTTTGATTATCACAGCTCCTCTTGCAACTAGGTAACTAGGAACAGCCCTCTTCAAATTTTTCAAACAATGCACCCCCCCTCCCCCAAAAAAAAATCCATCCAAAAATGGACAAACCATAAAGATTTCCGGGGGCTGAATTTGTTTTCCAAAAGAAACCTGTTCCACCAAAAACACCATCCTCCGAGCTCCAAGGCTTCCGGACCACCACCTCTCGATAGGGCTTTCCCAACTTCACCACGCGATCACCCAACACGGAGTGGTATGGACCATCCAAGATGTCACGGCGCCTTTGATCAAACTCACCCAACAGGATTTTGAAAAAATGGCCATGGGGACCTGCCAACAGTATCTGTCAATGTGTCAAAGAGTATACCGATTTGGAGGTGTCATTTTTGTTTACATCCAAGGTGAGAAAAAGCCAGTGTTCGTTATTTTTCCTTCTGTGATGGAGGAATGGAAAAATAACAAGGTCTCGATGCATAGATGCATAGCTCTTTTGGTTGATTCCATGAAGCATTGGTGAGTTTATGAAGCGGTGGGATCTTCTGGACATTGCCAACTAAAAGAATGTCACTCACCACAATTCCATCGGACATAGAAAGGAGCATGAAGTGTCACAAAGTACACTTAATTTGGACGAACATTTGCAGAATTTGTTCACCTCAACCAAATTAAACTCCTCTATTTATGAGGATGAAAATTGAAAGAAACTGTTCGGATGAGAAGCAATGCATCCGACAAAAAAATACCATTGAAATACTTCATCCACCTGATATATTCCAGAAGTTTACCAGCAAACACCCTCTGAACAGTTACACCCCAAGCCCCCAAAAAGATGCCGGGATCGCGATCGCCAGCTTCCCCCGGCATTTATCCAATGGAGTTGATCAACTGGATTCCGCTACGGATATTGGATATGTAACCAAAAGGGAAATCGCATCCCCCCAAAAAAATGGGTGACAATCTCTTAAAGGAGTTGATTGACACTACATCAGCTTCCAGTTGATGGATGTTCATGGTTTATGAATTGTCATCATTCGTGGTTACCTTTCCCATAATACGGCTTCAACAGCCCACATCTACCCTGCCCAAATTTTCAAGTTACCAAACCTACGCTAATGCCGAGGGTAAGACAACCAATATGGTGGTAATCACTTTCCCAAATCACGGCATTTCTCGATTGCTCCACCAAGAAATCAACGTCACAACAACTAAGGCATTGGCAAATCATCAGCATCAAACTCGTTGGTATCCTCAGCATCAAGGTTAGATGCAAGGGGGTCAATTTGGCATGCCAAACATGACATTGCAACCCTGAACACGTTTCAAGATGACTAAATTTTGTTGATAACGGAGTCCCGGAAATGGTTTTTTAAAACCCCACATCTATTGCTGTGAAGTTTTAAAGCCCAGCTGGATATTATTTCACCTTGGGGCAGTGTGCAATGCTACCTAAGGAATCTCAAATAAAACAGTTCACGGTATTCTGTACTTCTACATGACATGACTTCAACACACAGTTAAATTCGTTTGTTGCTACAAGCCCCCTGAAACCCAAGAGTTTTTGCCTTATAAATCAGAGTCGTGTATCACTATCTAAGATATCTCGCCTGGGTCAAAACAGATTTTTACAAACTGACCCAACAAAAAACACACAAAAAATCTCAAGTTTCAACTGCTAAAGTTTGATGTTTCACCCAGGTAAACGGCAACAGATTCCTCCAGAGCCATCCTCAAAAGCTCGGTTTTAAGGGACTTCACCTGGGAATCCCCAACAACCACTCGACAAAGGCCACCGACAACTCGACAAACCAACATGGCATAGCAACCTACCGAAACGGTTGGTTAAGGTTGCCCGGTGTATCTGGTGGCCCAGTTGATAGAAGATGTGAGGATTTTCTGTTTTCTTTTTGGTCGATGTTTTTTGTTGTTCCACTGGGGGGTTGGTAGATGGGTGTGTTCAGAATGGACAGCATCAAACAAAAAACATCTAGGCGTTTTTCCATCCTAAAATCAAAAGCTGGTAGACAGCATCATGAACCCTTGGAACCCCTGCAAAGTTGGATGAGAAAAGGTTGTTTTCACCAACAAAAATGAACGGACCAAAAGGGAAAAACCAAGGTGAGGCCAAAGGACATTGAATCACCACCATGGCTATCGAGCAAACGAACTGTTTATTTTTTTGGCTTGGGGTAGTACTTGGAGGATCATCCCAATCAGCAAGTGGTTGGGATGGGATCCCCATTTATAAGCCAAAACGTTCGGCCATTTGGAAGGGGTCCCACAAGCCAAGTTAGGGGACGAAAACGATCACCATGGTTATGAAAACCACGTATCCGTCCGTCCTGGGATGATTCTCCAAGCAATATCGACGGAAGACCAAAAAAAAAGCAACTTCAATCCAATGCTTGGAAGAAGAGTTGTACTTTATAAGAAGGTCTTTAAGAAGGTTGTCAACTCGCACGGCCTGTAAGAAAACAAAAATCTCTGAAGAAGTCCTAAAAGCACACACACAAATATATTTCCCATCGATTCAGCCACAATCCTCTTAACTTGAAACTCGAACTTCCCAATCTCTCAAGTCACACTGAGGCCTTCATCTGAAGGCAAACCACCACGGATCACTTCAGCATATTCGTCTGCCTTTGTAGAACGTTCCTGAGAGCTTCTTCCGGGTTGCACATGTGGCATTTGTCATTCAAATCATTGAGTCCTTCAGGAACTTGATTTGATGAAAAACACTTCACCAACCTATACAAAAGAAACTTTTGCTTCTTCTTCTAGGGCCTCTAGCCCATCCATGAGGATATTTACAAAAGGATCTAGGCAAAACGATACTAGAGTATGTTCATGAAACCCAACTTTAAGATCATTCTGCGCAGATACCCGTACCAGAACTACCTTTGAGGTGACGAAAAAACGTGATTGGTCGCATGAAAATTCATCTCGCGTCTGAAGTCTCGGGAAGTACTGAAGATAGCAAATTTTCACATCAAGAAAATTGAGATCGGTTATACGCTATGTGTGTCTATAATCATATTTATACCTGGACTCTAGACCTTGCAAAAGGCCTACAAATTCTACATCTCTGGGAAGATTCGGGTATCCACGTTTTGGTAGTTCGTCAAAAATATAGGTACAATTTACACCAACCCCATTGAGTGCCTGGAAAACCCAAACCTTTCAGATGGTGCCATGTTCATTTGGAGAACTGCTGCCAAGAGGCTGCCAAATAAACGCCATAGCCGTAGAGTGGTTCTTGGTTGTCCCCAAAAAAAACAGCCAGCATTTTCGCCCGAGTTGAGGGGGAACAGGTGGAAAACAAGCGGGAAAATAGTGCACAAATATCCATGTTATTTCATCATCTAAGATTTCTAGGCTTTTGCATTGAGATAGAAATAATGTGCAAAGCAAATCCAAAAGTATACCATCCCTTCTGAACATCAGCCCCATGGAAAACGAGATGAACCGAACTTGGAAAACCCATCATTTTCAGCTTCCACGTTCAAACTTTGGAGGTGTAGCCGTAGCCCCCTGGTAGATTTTTCCAGCAGAGCCCTTGGACAGGTGGAGCTAACAGCCACATCAAGGTGGGGGTTTCGGTAAAGACGATTGAACAAAAATCTCAATTATGTTTTGTTAACCCAACAAACATCAACACAAACATCTATTTTTTCTCGAAAGGGTGAACATTACCATAGGATCGATCTTTTTTTGAGTTTATCTTCCTTTATTTTAAGAACATGATACCTTATTTCTTGAATCCTTTCAGAAAAAATGCAACAAAAAAAATCACTTGTCAAAGCATCATGTACTCTGTCCCGTTTTGGAGGGATTCCTCGGTTCCATCATTCCTTCAAATCACTCCCTTCCTTCGCTTCCTAAAGACAACATCTCCACCTCTTTGCATCAAATATAACATCAATTAAAAAAAAAGACCCAACCGAAACAAGTTGGACGATTTTCTTTCCCATGGACAAGATTTTTTCCACCCAAAAAAACAAAAAACATGGCGAGGTAAGGATTTTCGCACATCAAGTTGGTAAATCCAAAATATGCCCCAAATGGCCGGTTTTTCACGGTGATCTACTATGGTTGAATCCGTAAAAAATCACCTGAACAAAGAAAGACATGTCATGATGGTACCCTAAAACTACAGCTCGGCCCCTGAAAATTGAAACACAATGTCATATTTTTCTAGTTGGTGGTTTCAACCCCTTTGAAAAATATTAGTCAAAATGGATCATTTCCCCAGGTAGGGGTGAAAATAACAAGTCTTTGAAACCACCACCTAGGTCATATTTTTTTTCACCAGCTCCTCTTTTGCCCCCCCCCCACCCGCGGATGGCAAAAAAAACATCCAAAAAGTCCAAGCTTCGACCGGTTCCTGCACCTGGAGCTTTCCATGTGGCACCTGTTCCAGCCAATTTCCTTAGGATGACGTACCCCTGGTGTGGTAGGGTAGTTGGGTGGTGGAAATGGGAATGGTAGAAGTTGAGGAAACAACTGGAGATTGTAGGGATTGATTGATTGATTGATTGATTGATTGATTGATTGATTGATTGATTGATTGATTGATGCTTAGAAATCTGGGTGATACATGCGTCCTTTCTTTAACGTCATTTCTTCAAGAAATTGTGGGTTGACAGTCGTCACGGCACGCATCTTGAACTTCCAAACCTTCCACTGTTTCAACATGAAACATACCATCTTTACTTTCAATTCAACCCTCAGTTTTTGTCCAGAAACTCTTCAAGGGATGAAACAAACATCCTCAAAAAATCCCACTTCGATTTGCGACTGTTCGCTTGGAAAAAAAATCAAGCGTTAACATATTCCTACCTTAAATGATGGTGTTTTCTTTAAATGGTGATTTTCATCACCATAGTAGTAAAAAATCACCTGAAAAAACAAACAGAAACCCAAGTTGGGGCAACCGCTGGAGGCCCATTTCTCGGATTCCTTAAAACCGCCAAAGGGTCAGTCGAAAGTTGCTGCCACAAATACCTGGCCCAATGATGGTGTTGCACCCCTCAACAAGATTTTGAGGCCTTTTTTAGACTGCATTCTTTGGAGGACGAAGAATAAATTGGGGAGTTATAATACCCATCTTATTACAGCTCGGTTTCGGGTCAGGGTTTGATGAGTATATTTTGAATAATGAGGATTCAAGTAGGGTTTACTACCCGATGACTTGTGGGGATGCCTTGCTGTATGGGAAATGGTTTTCTTAATCACAGAGGAAAAATGATATCGTGCTGTTGATTCTATGGAAGGATGGCAACATTAACAGAAAACATATATCCCTAAGGAAAATTGTCCTTACTTGCTATACAGATTTGGAAATAAATCAACTTGGGCAAACAACAAGTTGCTCGAAAAGCCAAGGGGCCTTGCACCCTTAAAAGGACTCATTTCTTGATATAGTACCAGAATTAAATGCCCTGTTTCGGCATGCACTTTTCAGAAAGCTTTCACTGTTTCCATGGGTTTTGCTCACTAGGGAAACATGGGCCTCTACAAGCTGCCAAACCGCTTCCATGCAAAAGTCGCCATTCGTTCACCTCAGATTTTCAGGCCATGCTGCAACCCCCTCCAGCTTTTACAGCATAAACAATCCTACTTTCAGAGTCAAAAGTGAGGACACAGGACAGAAATCATCACAATATTGCTAGCACTTGGAGTTGGAATTAGGTCTCACTGCGCTTTCGTGCACGGTTTTCGTGGTAAGGCTTTGTATCTATGCATCACATCAAGGGATTGTCTCAAAAAAAATGGTTCAGAAATGGTGGATTTTGGTATTTGGCCCCAAGAAGGGACACTGAAAATAAATGATGGACACCAATTAAATGTTCGATTTTTAGGAGGGCTCCTTCGTAATTTCGAGGCCTTTTCGAGGCCGGTCATGGCAACAAGCCCATGCTTCAAGTGGATCCTGACTGATTCTACGGCTGGTGAAGGTCCAGCCAAACCAATAAGGTCAGTTCTAAAAGTTAGGAAAATCATACACTCAAGTTAAGGACCTTAAGGGGATTAAATACGAACAAAACACTCATGATACTACCATTAGGGGGCGATGCTTCCAACCGTACTAAGCATCTCAGAAATTCATGAAGATCCAACTGGTCATTCTAAGATTTCCACTTCCGGATCCAATGGCTCCTGACAGTGATAATGGTGTTTTTTGAATGCTCAATTTTTTCGGGAAGAATCGTTGCCAAAATGTAGGAAGGCTGCTATGATGTTAAGTAGTCGTGTTGATAAGAAAAGGGAACAATTAATGCGACAACAAGGAACAATTTCAGTATGGACAGAATAAGTCGCCACAAGAAGATGATCCTACATGATCCTACAGCAACCTTTCTGACAAAATTCCCAATCTGTGGATTTCTGAAGCCGCAAAAAAGTCAACGATCTCTGTGTCATCTCAACGTTTGGAATCCAACACCTCTCTGCACCCCCTCCTCCAGTGGCACATCCTTAGTTTGCTTAAAAGGGTGGACAGAAACCAACAAAATCTCGCCATTTTCAGACAGCTCTGAACCCACCCAAATTCATTCCCATGTAGTGGCAGGGAATGAAGGATTGCATCCCAAAAATCTACGTGTGAAATCTGATTTTTTTTTGAACTTGCCCCCCCTACTAACCACAATGTTGGAATTGCCTGGAATCATACCCACCTCAAGTTTTGATTCCTCAACACCCTGTGCGTCGTTCCTTACTTTCGTCCCAATGAAACACCAGGGCTCAAAGGTACTCAGTGGAGCAACGCTTTGCAGAGTGGGACCACTGCTACTCATCGTCTCTTGTTTGATGGCACTCCTTGTCGTTGCGTAAACGTGCCACAAGGCGGCGTTCCGATTGCGCTCCTTGGGGATGGAAGGGAACATGTTTCATTGATGCCTGGCTCTGTCATCATTCGGTGAAATCCGTTGCAATGGAGTCTGGCTCAAGATTCGCCAGAAATTTCACACAATTTTGCCTTATATGACTTATACAGAAGTGATGTTTCATTCCCAGGTATCTTTAGGATTTTCCGTGGAACACCTTATAAATAGTGTGGGTAGGCTATTGCGGGGCTTGATTGTTCGCTCTTGTGATTTGCATATTCCTCTGAAAAACCATGTTGCTCCTAGCCAATCCTAACCCTTTGGGACGTGATTGCATATTTCAAAAAGAACTCTAACAAAAACCACCCCTTAGTGGAAAAAGGTGTGATGTCACTACAGTGCTAGCTGCTCACACCCCCGAAAACAACAGTTTTGTCATGGAATTCTTGACCCAAGTCAAACTTGGATTCACAAAGGTTGGATCCATCCCCACGATGCAATCGTCACCAGAATGACATGACAATTTTAGATTCGGGAATCCCAAACTAAACCTTCATTGGCCAGTTTTACTGGGTGGGGGGTTAGATCCAACATATAGGTTTTACTCAATACGTTGCAACCAAAGACCTTAGTTACTTCAGCCACGCTACGGCACGAATGAGCTGAAATCCCGATGGTACAATGGCACGGTGCTTGAAAATGCAGGCCGTATCACAATGATGTCGACCATGCAAGGCGCAACCACGATCCCTACAGGAAATGGAATGATTGAGTGGAGAGAAGACAAAATACGACAGGGGTTGAAATGTGATGGCAAAACGTCAAAAAAGAATATTGATGGGGGAATAGACATCATGAAAAGGTTTCCCCAAAACAAGGCTTTTAGTAGTATCTTTTTGACCTTAGCAAAATTCTGCAACACGGTTTTGCCTGTTTTTTTTTCCGGGTTCGAATCCAGAAGATCTGAAAATGCTTGGAAGACTGGTGTGCTATCCAAGGTGTGGAAAAAATCCATTTTCCTCAACCCTTTCCTCAAAGTATTCTACAGAAATGGAGAGGAAAAGATCTGCGGAAGGGTTCGAAGAACTCATCTTCATTTTCTTGTAGTTCTTTGATTGTATTATTTTTTCTCAGATAACATCCAAGGGTGAAGGGTAACTTTGTTGATGATCATTTTAAAGTGCGGTGCGCCTTGTCCAGTTGTCAGTAGCCTTATGCGTATCAGTCAGAAGCTTCTGAAGTGCAGCCAACACCTCCTGCAAGATGGAAATTGGACATTAAAAAACTGGGGAATACCGAAGAAGTCTCGTGTCTTTTTGTCAAACATATTTCCATTCAAATGATGATCTTTCACCAACAACCCAACAAGAACTAAAGAATTCAAGACGATGGTTTTGCATGAAAATCACTATCTGATTCCCCATCAGTTACCTGCCACATGATGTTTTGACCACCTTGGCTGTCAGTACCATGATTACATTCCCCACTCTTGAGGTGGTTTGGAAAGAGTTGCAATTTCATGACTTGAAGCTATGGGCCTGAGCTATCTTTGTTGTCATCTTATTCTTCTTCATCATCATCATCATCATCGTCATCAAAACGAAGTTGCTTTCATTTTCCATTCGCAAAAAAAAACCTACTCACCCCTCAGATTTTCCCAACACTTTTCCATTTTTTCCCCAAACTTCCAGAAGAGTTTACAAATCACATCCCAACCATCCATCCATACCCCTCCGTTCTTACTCACTCCTTGTTGGTCACCATGGAGAAACCCGGCTTCCGTTCAGGTGCGAAGAACTTGGTGGATGAACGACCCAAGGCACGACGCTTCAACTTGGTCAAGACCTGACAGTTGGATCACTGCTATCCCCGGTGGGGCTGGAAGCTCGTCACCAGGGTGGTGGTGATATTCACTCCACGTATTTTTGGGGTGTGAACTAACCCAAGTAGGGTGAAACGACTCCACTTACACCAGTGAAACCCATGTGGTCATAAGGCCCATCAATAGGGAGGTTGTGTAACTCCATTTAATAACCATCGTACGGGGGGCCCAGCTTGTGGCCGGGTGCAGATATTTCTTCCACTTTTTTTCCAAAAAACCCTTGGAAAAAATTTGACGTTTTGAACCCAAAGTCATGGAAGTGGATGGTTCAGATGATTTTCCTTTTCAATTTGGGTGATTTTCTAGGTTCCAGCCGTTAGTTTCCAAGGGTGTAAAACTCCCGGGATGGATGGCAACCATTGGAAAAGAAGTAGATGTCTCCAGCAAACAAAGGACACGTCCATGGCCAACCAATGGAAAAGTAGAGGGTTTGAAACTTGGGCGAGTCAATTTTGCATAGCATTTTCTGCTGTCCATTTTTACACGAAAATTGCTGGATGTAAACAAGCCTTTGCAGGGTGTCTTTTGGAAAGTCATGGCCTTCCGGCCTATCCCAACATAGCTTACGGCCATGAGCTGCTTGCAGTCATCTGGTGAACCACACCATGCTTTTCACACCCACCCCCCAAATAAAAAGCCAATGAGTCCACAACAACTCGCGAAAAAACAAGATTCATCATTATCTTTTTGTTCCCCTAAAACGACTCTAAGACAAACCCATCAAAACCACTTTGGCACAAACTCTTCTTCCTTTATCTTTTGCTGATTGTCACCTTTCAGATCATCAACTTCATCTAGTTGGTGGTTTCAACCCAACCCGTTTGAACATTTATTGGGGGATCGGGCTGAAACAAAAATCTTTGAAACCACCAGCTAGTCATCCATTCTCCCAAACCAGGGGTCTTTATATAACCAACCCAAACAATGCACTAGTACAACGGAAATCCCTCAAATGACCATACATTTGCATCAACTTTGATCCCCCCAAACAAATGGATCCCATTGAATGATCCCGTGGTTCATCCGTCCCCCCACCAAACCAAAACGTGTTGATTTCCATCCATTTCGGCCTCCTGTTCTTCCATACTCATCAGAGCCACATCCGAGAGATGTGAGGAACTTTTATGACCACATTCGCATAGCCAAGGTGTTGGACCTTGTGCCTATAGGAATTTCCCAAGATTTTCCCGTTTCGTTTCTTTTTTGGATGGGAAAGTAATAAACACCAAGTGAAGGGCGGGTATAGAAAGTCATTTCCATTTTTTTTTGGTTGGTTGGGTACAAGTTACTTTGTTTTTTTCGTGAAACAAAACGACTTTTCCAACAATGTAAGTCAGGTTTGGGTACGGGTACGATTCGTTTTGAAGGCGGTGTAAGGTCATGTATTTTGGCACAAAATTCTCAGGTTAATTTGCTGGGATGATTTCAAGAAAAGCCTAGGGCTTCGAAATCTTAACTCATTTTGAAAGGTAAAAGACTTTCATGTCACATCTTGGCTGTTGATTTTCTTGACACATATAACCCTTCACACCTGAATCGGCTCCAAAAAGGTGATCCCAAAACGCAGTTGAACAATTCATACGCAACAAATCAGCTTAAGATGTCCTATGTAAAACAAAACAAATGCCCTTCAGGTAATCCAAGATAGAAAACTGGAAAATCCTCATCAACTGCAGGGCTCACCGTTGGTGGGTTGAGGCACCCAGTTCAAAAAATATGTTCCTCAAATTACATCATCTCTGCAAGTCGGGATATGCAAAAACCCCTTACCAATCTCCCGCTTCATGAAGTATTGAAACTCCCTTCCCTATTGAAAAAAAAACAGTGTCCATTTCTCATCAACTAACATAACAAGTAACAAGAATCCAATTGGTGACGACCCCTTTTTTTTTCAGATGGACTTTCCAAGAAATTCTGCCGATTGAAACCTGGACGATATATGGCTCCATTGGCTTCGTTCCAATCCACGACTTGGCACCTTAAAATCCACACAAGGACATCGCTTGCCATACGCGAAGCGACACGGCCGATGTGCTTTGGCATCCGCCGGGTCGACGCCCACTGGCAGCTTGATCTTGGCGTCCTGAAACCAACAACTATTTCAACTTGAGAAGGTTTGCTAGACAGAACATTTCAACCCTGGTTTGCTAGATTTGGAGCTTTTTTTTTTTTTTTTTTCACCATTTGAAAAGTTAGGGAGACCTTTTTACAATGGTAATTTTTGTAATTGCCTGGAGGTTCAAACAACAAAAGTCTCCAGCTTTTGAGTTTTTCCAGTTTTTTATTCGTGAGTACCATCATTCCCATTCGAAGTAAGAAGAAAAATGGATATGAAGTCACAATCTTGAGAAAATGCCATACTGGGATAGCCTGTTGAAGTTTTAGGATCGATGTTTAGGATCATCGGGTTCTAATTGCAGGAAACATCTGTCAGTTCTGAGGGTTTTCCTTTCACTGAGGTGCGAACGTTTTTTCCTCAAAATTCCTGTGACGATGTAGTATAATTCCCTATAAGAGTTGGTACTCTCAAAGATAAGCTTTTCCAAATGATGAAACAGATTTTATGCTAGTAACGGATCAAATCCGAGATTATGAAGAAGATCTACCCCTGTGAAATTTGACATAGATGCATTGATTGAATTTCCAGGGTTTGCATCATCTTGACAGAAACCCACTCCACAAGGTGTGGATCCACGTCCTTTCAACCAGCACTTTGAAGAAGAATGATCGGATCTGTCTGGCTTGAATCATGATATGTTACAAAAGCCTAGAAGACCCCCCTTGAAGTCATTCAAAACTTGTTTATATCATATTTATGTATATATATATACATACACGATTGGGAGGAACAGCACCTGAGATCACCCCATACTTTGACCATCCAATACTTTTCGGTGCTTCAGTGATTGAATCACTAGCCGCTTCGTTTTGGTGGGATATTAAACCGCCATTTTTAAAAAGGGATGTATCGCGGGGTGAAACCTTTCCAAGCAAATCAACCACCAACATTTCACAACCATCCATGTATAATTACATCATCTCATTAGACCTTGTTGCATGGAAACTGGTGAAAATTGTTGCATGGAAACTGGTGAAACACTTCTGACATGCTGCTAGCTCCATCTTCTCCCTTGTGATGTTATCAACTAAAAAACCATTCAACAAAAACAAAACAGTATCAGCACCAAATCCAACTTTGGATTTCCTGGCAATATGTGTGTGAAAAAATAGTCATGATTTGTTTTCATACCCTAAAACGAGATTTATGGGTATATATAAACATAATATATGTAAATATAAGAATACACCAGTATGTATATATATATATATAAATGTCAAATATACACACCTTCACCACCCTGCCTTACCCCTCCCCCCCACGCCCGGCACCGAGGCCCATCGTGCAAACTGCGCGAAGGTCAAATGGCTGCGTTCGTCGCCCGCCGCCGAGCCCCAGGCCTTCTGCCGGGGAAGTTCCCAACCAAACCACGGCAGAGAAGACACACCGGGAAACTCCCTTTGTTTTTTGTTTTTGGGGTGTGGGTTTTTTCGAAAAGAGGGCAACTCACAAAAAAGGGTCTAGTTTTTTTGTTTTCTTTCTTTAAAACGTCCTACGGTATGAAATATGTGTAATTAGAATCTTGAGGTTCTCACTCGAAAAGTAGGCATTTCAAAACCATACTTCCTTTGGTGATGTTCGATTGCGTGATAGGGAATTGGGCACAGCATCTTTGAGGTACTTTGACGTGCCCCATTGAACAAAACCCGGTAATCCGTCAGCTGGGTACACTTGGTCACTGGAAGTCGAAAGTAGTCAACCCAGGAAATGGGTATGTTGATTGCTTTTCAGCAAGCCATAGAGAGTCTTCTTACAGTAGCATATTTTTCATCACTTCTGCTTGAAGCAAAGATTGATGTAGATTCTTGCAAAACACAAAGATCTTCCATCTTGAAACACTTACTGCAACAACATGATACTCCACATTGGTATTTTCAAAGACTACAAGTAGCACAGAACACCCCAATCATCTCAACGGAAGAATTTTGGGAACTTTTCAGAACCACTTTGGGAAGAAGTTTTACAACAAAAAATCTCAAGGTTTACCGAAAGTCAGTCGCAATCTCCAGTGTTTCAACGCATTCCTCAAGAAATCTCGACGCAAAAAAGGGAACTCCTCTTTCACAAAAAAACCCGATCGAACCTCTCATAAGAATTGTAACCCAAAACCCCTTTGTGAAGAGAATTATCACTAGTTGGTGGTTTCAACCCATCTGAAAAATATTAGTCAAAATGGGAATCTTGCCCAAGTAAGGGTGAAAATAAACAACATTTAGAAACCACCACCTAGAATCAGGGAGGGCAGAATTTTCGGGAGCTTCTTGTAGCGATTTAGGGAAGACAATTTTCCCTCGAAACTTCACCATCTTCCCTGCTGCCAACCTCTGCAGCAGATCCGGCCAAGGTATTACCCTGCGGAACTTGAACTGGGTTGTCTCGGGATAAAAATCTCCAGAAAGTGGGCCCAAAAACCAGGTATGCGTGGGGTGAAATAACTCCGTTTATAGCGATGAAAAACACCAGTGAAACCCATGTATAAGGCCATTTATGAGTTATAACTCCATTTATAACGATGGTAGGGCCCCATCTTGCAGAAGATGAAAGTGAGATTTTTTTGGTGCGCAAAACAAAGTCCACTTGTGTGGGAACAAAATAGGATTTGTTCAAAGGCCCTTAGGTTTCTTTTCTAGTGTCTAGACTAAAAGCATTTGTGGCAAAACTAAAAAGTAACTCACCAACCTCGAAAACCTGTGAAATGTTTGGAGAAAATCTCGAAATAAACCCGGGAAATCGGGACTTCATTTGATGTCACTATGGTTAGACTAGAAGTTTACCCAAAGTCTTTTCAAGGCAAAAACTCTGAACTCCGTAATACCGTGTGGAGAAGACAGGAAGAGAATTGCTCAACCTGGGCCTAGTGATTCTTAGCAAATTTCCACGGGTATTACCTTGGTTTTCTTGTTCTCACAACCAGAAGTCGCTGATTAGAACTCTTAGTGAACAATGTATAAAGGACATACACCCCGGAAAATTAACACGGAACTTAAATATTACCCAGTTGAAAACGAAAATCATCTGAACCAAGCCTCTTTTTTGGGGTCAAAATGTTTATTTTCCAGGGTGTATTTAACATGTATCTCCATGGTAACAGAGGTGATTCGTTAGTTTCAAAGACGCAAGATGATATCACTACCTTTCATCAAGCCCTTGGCTCCTTGTTATGGGGGGGGGGAATCCTTCCCCCGACCTTACATTGTACGACTTGGTGACCATCAGAGAAGGGTTGTGGTTCTGGTCAAGTTTCCGGTACATGGTAAGCGAAAGTCATTGAGAACAAAGTAACATGGCAATGTTTTCAGTACCAGTATGAACCCTAAAAAAAGTTGAGTCAGGATTGAAACCTCCAACAAAGCTAGGTATGCGATGTAAAACCATGACCATTGTATACATGGAAAATGAAACTCAAAATATTCGATTCCAGTATGTTTTCTTTTTTGGAGTTGCCCAATTCCAATCTCTCCTTGTCTCCCCTAAAAAAATAAATCTAAATATATGTATATTCATTCAGTATATATACATAGGTAAATACAAATACAATTACAAATGAACAAACATGAATATAAAAACACATACATACCTGTATATTGATCACCACCACTCCACCCCTACATCCGGCCCCCCAAAAATTCCCCCCGTGTTTTTTGTTTTGCAAAAAAAAAGATCTCTGGCTGCCTCGGTACCAAAGATCTCAGGTGGCAAGGTGCAAAGATGGTCCCAAGCATCCTGGAATGACGGGCCAGCGGTGTGGTGTGGCGGTTGGTTGCTCTGCTTAATGGTTTCCCAAGAAAAATGTCGTGGGAGGTCTTGCTTTGAAGGAATGTTTGGTTGGCAAAAAAGAAGTTTCTCAGGTTTGTTTCTTTTTTTTTGACGTTGCGGAGGATTTTTTTTGGTAGAAAATCATCTTGGAGAAAGATGTTTGAAGTCCAGAGTTGGAATATCTATCTTTCTTTTGGAGGGTGTGCAGAATATGGGGAAAAGACACTTCCCCAAAAACTTGGCATGAAAAAAACACACAACTCCTCCAAATATGGCACTCACTTCACCCAAAAAACGTCCTGGAACTCTTCCATGGAAATGTTGCCCGATTCGTCGGGATCGCAATAGTTGAACAAATCACGCCTAAAGGTTCAAGGAAACGTCGGAACCGAAACGTCGGAACCGAAACGCGTAACGCGGAACCGGAACGGTCATTGGGAAGGGGTCGGGTTTCGTTACGCCAAAACGTCTGTTTCGATTTTTCAAGAATCATGGAGCCTTTTGCAAGAAAAGTGTGGGGCCCATATTTGCATCATTGAAGTGATTTTATTTTTCTTTCGGATTGGACAAAAAAGTCCACGAATCGCAATCTGCCGTTTTTTTTTGGAAACTCTAAACCCACTCATCCAGTCAAACCTCACCCCTTTTAAATAAATCTAAAGCAATATCAGGTGATAGTTGAACCACACATTTGCACAATCAAACTAATGTTTATCTAAAATTGGTTCGAATCTTCCCCAAGTTTTTGAGGTGAACATTCCCAAAGAAAAGTCACTGAAAACCACCGGCTGAAATGGGTAACTTTTCGCAAAGCTGCAGGGTGGGAAACTCCGGCTTGACTCTCACCTGGGCGATTTTTTTGGACATTTCAGGAGATCGAGAGGGGAGATTTCCTGATCGAGATGATTTGCGACTCTTCGGTGGTTGAAAAAAAACAACCTTTAATGGTGATGAATCCCACAGTAGACAGGGACAAAAAATTACATTAAAAACAAACACAAGTGATGATCTAGTTGGACAAGGGACAGTTTAGAAGGGAAATTTTCCACAAGTGGGCCAATGCTAAACAAGCTTCATGGAGCAATTATTTTCTTTTTGCGTTTGGTTTTCTTTTAACTTTCAAAATTATGTCACGAAATTTGCCGGATCTTTTTGTCATTTTCAACCAAAGGCATCCATCATGTCTAGTAATGCCAATCTGAAATCCCACCGAAAATGAAGATTAAGGCAACCATCCGCGGGAAATCACCTTCAACGATCAACTGTTTCCCAACGTTAACTCCTCACAAAAAAAAACATCAACTGAAACCTCACCCTTTGGAAAAAAAAACATCGGAATCACCATCCATCCCGTTTTTTCCTCCGGAGCAAGTTACACCTTTACGCGTTGGAAAATGCACCATGCCCATGCGATAATGTCTATCTCCGGGATGCCTCGGGGGGTGGAGTCTTCACGTGAGATGTGTGGTAAGGGAACCAACAAAAAGGTGCCAAATTGGTACTGAAATGGTAGTAAATAGCACTGAAATCTCTGGAAATACAAATCAGATTCTGTTGAAACACTAGTCAAATCCAAATCAACAACTACCCCTCATTGCCTTCGGAAAAACATAACGTTTAAGAATCACTATGAATCTGTCTCAGCCTTCATAGTTGGCTCCAATAGTTGTGGTTCAATAAAACCATGGGTCCCTTCCAAGATGAGGAAGTTTCCCAACCCGAAAAAAAAACACCCAAACTTTGGAAAAAGGAAGTGCACAGAACTTCCCATGGTCGTTTTTCTGGACAAACTATAATCAATTTGATGTCATCAAGATTTCTCTTCCTTCATGGAAGTGAAACAAAAATACTGTAATTTTCTTTTCTAACAAAACAACTAGGTGGTGTTTGAACCAACCCATTTGAAACATATCAGTCAAATTGGAAATCTTCCTCAAATAGGGGTGAAAATAAAAAATATTTGAGTTGCCACCACCTAGACAATCAATTTGGAAGGAATGTTAGGTTCCCCCGTTTTCAAAAAATCGCAACTTATGATGCAAACACAAGGCACACAAATTGTTTCAAATGTTCCAAGTTCTTGCGATAGCAACTGGAACCTCAGGCCCGAGGGAAAGCTTCGACATTTTTCGTGGCGAAGATCTCAGAAGAAAACGGCGACATTCCTAAAACTATACACCCCCGAAAACTAACGTAGCCCCCGAAAATTGATGATTGGAAGACTAGTTTCCTTTTGGGAATGCCTATTTTTAGGGGCTATGTTAAATTTCTGGGGTGTAGGTGATTCATAAAACCCCAACTCAGCGTTTTTTTTCAGGCAAAAAATTCCAAAGAGCATTGGAGAAATTCAGCAACGAAATCTTTTCGAGAACATAAAAACCCACATGCCATGATCAAGGTACCATACTGGCAGGCCATCAAGATGCCTTCAGGATGAGTGAACCTCTTTCGATGCTCGCTGCTAAAATCCTGAGTGATGCCGCGACAGTTGGTGTGAGCAAATTGCTGGAACAGAGTCCACCAGACTCGCTTTGAGAATCAATAAAGTCATAATCAAATTGCGAATAGAACGAGGCTTCACCAAATTCAAACGGTTCATTTTTGTTTTGCATGTCTTAGATATACACACTAGTCATTTCACGAATAGATAACAAAAAAACGATGTTTTGGAAAAGGTGACTCCTTGTAAATGTGTCTATCTTGGGGTATCTATGATTAAAAAAAACCACAAGAGTGTAGTTTGCGTCATTCCATTAGATTTTTTGGGTCATGAAGTTGGTCATAAAGACAAACCAACACCTGCGCAATGGGGAACTTTGTTTCTCTCCAACCATGACAGGTTCGCAGATCTTTTGTGAATGCCTATTTGTTCTCTACACATTTAGCATATATCTATATTGACATTTGTAATATGGATACGTGCTGACATGACAGTTTAGTGCAATATGACCATGAAAACAAACAAGAGCCTAAGTCCTCTTTGACTAGATGGTGATCAGTATCGAATGACCCCCACCACAGGGTCTAATCATATTACCCCAATTGTGATAAGTCCAAGTACTGGGACAACAACCAACCAAAAATGGATGGTTGTCCCTGCTCCCAGCAACAGTGCCAGTAAGCTCACGATATTTCGTAAGAGATCCCTATGAACTATTAACCTTCACTTGACACCGGCATTTTTGGTCTGTTTTGCATTCCAAGTCAGTAAAAGTCGACCTTGTAGTAGCTTTGATCAAGTTGCTGCAAGTCCAGTAGTTTCGTAAGTTGCTGGGTGTATCCTCGTCCCATTGACAGTGGATTTTTTTCCATGTTGACTCTTAGCCCTGGGCGATCTCGGAAGTGTCAGTGGAAAAATAGATCTCAAGAAGAGGTCCTTCATAAAAATGACCAGAAACATCATTTGATTGTTGGTGGGGACACATCTGAGCCACGAAAAAAAATCCTCTTACTTTCCATCATACGGGTTGTTTAATTGGGATCCTTACAACCGTTTGTTATAATACCCTATATAACTGGGTAGGATGTCATCCCCTATAAACCTAAATCAACCACATTTCTTTTCATTGCTTAGTCTACACCCAACGAAGTCCTCTTCAATTTGTCCGTTCTATGCTTCAACGAGTTCGCCGAGGGACGGTGCATTCCACACCATAGCGGCAGGACGAGGAACTGCCTTCCCGAGGTTGAAGGGAAAATTCGGAAAATGAGGAAATCATAGATGATCTTCCGGCGGTTTTTCTTGTTTGGTGGGATATGTTAGTTCGTTCGTTCCCTGGACAGTGAAAACAATTACCATCTCAACTGATACCCTCCAGAAAAGTTTTTTCAAGACAAATAGAAAAACCAACCAATGCATGAAGATGGATATATTATCTCCTATGAAAAATCAGGGAATTTCCACCCGGTCATCTTAGTTTTCGGTGGAGTAAATCTTCCACAAAGGTCCACCTGAGATGGAAGTGCGTGAAGCTCGTGGTGGTGCCAAAGCGGCCGAGGAGGCTGCAGCTCCATCGACAGGCCAGCCTGGCTGGCTGTAACGGAATCAAGGGGGTGGGTTTGAATAGAGGGGGCGTTACTAAAAAACCGCAAAATGGTAGGTTAATAACAGAAACTTCATCGAAATTCCCTGAACAATTTATTTCAATTAAATCGGATATGATCAATTAAATCAACCAGATTCATAGGTAAACATTGCCGGGTTTGGGTGGTGAATCGCCACCATTAAAGGCCCTTTTTAGGCCCTGGAACATATCCCAAGCTACTAACCACTGGCTGATACTCTTCCCTAAGGATAAGAGAATCAACATAAAACACCAGAAGAATCCAAGGTCAAATTCTCAATCAGTTGAGATGACCATACCTACTTGGTGCTTTTTTGCCACCCAGACATGAACAAATATGTGCAAGTTAAATCAGATCATGTCCCCCAACAGGGCAAATATGACAAAAAATCTGCGGGTTTCCACCGAGATTGCTCTCAAAATACTCTTCCGTTGAACTGTGGGAAAGGGTCACTTGGCAGAAATCCGTGTTGAGTCTTGTCTTAGCTGAAATCCTTGTTTTCGCATTTTGGAAGGATTGGCTTTACATGGTAGGCCTCTAGTAAAACATCATGTGATACAGTTCGCTTAATCCACGTAAAAATGATTGAAATAAAATGAAAACACAAATATCAACTCCCTTTTGGCTCCATACAAAAAGGAGTTTTCAGCTCAATCTATTTGGGAGAGCCAGCTTTTACTTCTAGATTTACGGTTTACCCAAACATTTCTGGTTGGTGGTTTCAACCCATCTAAAAAAAATTAGTCAAATTGGGTTCATCTTCCCTAAATAGGGGTGAAAATAAACAATATTTAGAAACCACCACCTGGTTGTTTCCATAAATGGTGGTAACCCCAAAACACCCCAAAATGGTCATTTTTAGTAGGAACACCAATAGTTGTTGGGTACCACCATTTTAGGAAACCACCACCTAGATTTACAGTATCCCCTCCCCCCATGGGGCATCACGGACCCCGGAAAGATTTCACCTGCCGTTTCGGCGGGACCACACCTTCGGTCACGAGATGACTTCCACTCGGACGGCTGCCACCATGACAGGCTCCATAAACCACACCGCCTGCAGCTGCATCAAAGGGAGAATGTCGAACAAAAATCAACCTTCCAGAATCCATTTTGTTCATTTTTGGGGGGTAGAAACTGATGTTCGAACCAAAAAATGGCCACCAAAACCACCTTTTGAAAGTTGATGATGCAAACAAAAAACCTTCCCTGAAAAGGTGATTGATGATGAGCCACTGGGAAGAACTCAAAAATCCTGGAAAATGTGTTTTTTTAAACTACCTTTTGACTTGGGTCTAATGTATGTACTCTACAATGAAAAAACCAACAGCCCTTCACCGTGAGTTTGCCCAAGAAAAATGGATGGGTTTTTGGGTGCGAGGTTGAAGGCAATGAAGGTGAAACAAGGACCCAAGGAGTTTCCTACTAACCTGGGATCAGTAAAAAAAACTAACAAACATATTCAACCAATTAGACTGAATATTGTGATTTGGGTTACATCTGAAAATTGAAACAGCCTCACATCACCCTTGCGTGTGTTTTTTTGGGTAGACACATTCGTCTGGACCAAAATTTCATCATATCTTTTCACCAACCTGCAGGGAAGAGGGGACACCGTTCCAACCTTTGAGCGGCTAAAAAAAGTCACCTTGCCAGAATTGCCAGGAGTGTACTCCTTGGAAAACTAAGGTGTCTCCTGAAAATCAATGGTTGAAAGATGTATTTCCTATCGAAAGAGTCCCCTTTTGAGGGGACATTCGTTGGTTGTCCGAAAAAGCAACACGCACACACCCCAACTTGGATGTCCTGCTGGAAGTTTAGGATCAAGGCTTAGGATCAATGGCCTATAACTCCTATAAGCCCACTTATAAATGGGTTTTGTTATCTTTATAAGTTATAACCCACTGATCCAAACTTCCAACATGACATCCTAGCACCGCTGGTACCGAGTCACTTGGGTCGTAGCCACCCGGTGGTGGCACCTCAGGAGTTGGTCGGGGGGAGGTGGCTGTGAAACCCAGGCTGATGTCATGGAAAAAGATTGGACACCAAATGACGAAAACCTGCAGAAAATTGTAGTATAATCATGTATATATGTAAACATATATATATATATAAAGATGTATGGATATCTTTTATCAAGTGTTTCTATTACTTTATTTTGAAAAAAAGCCCCGGGAGAATTCAAAAAGCTTGCTGGGTCTCAAAAACTGTTTCAAGTTAAAAAAAATACCAAACAAAAAAAGGTTGGCAAAAAATCCTTCTACAACTTCAATCATCCACCTCAACAGGCCACCAGGGGAGCAACCTACCTGACAAAATCCAACCATCTGCGGCCCGAGGTTCTACATACATCGGCGGCGGATGCGCCGCATAGGCACCTGGGTCAAGTTGATTGGGCAACCCCCCAATGCCACCAACCCCCAAGAAATAAGGGCCTCATTAAAAAGGAATATGAACCAACCATCTCCTACACTCCCCAAAACTAACATAGCACCCGAAAATAGGCCATCCATTTTCAGGTGCTACGTTAGTTTTCGGGAGGGTAATACGGGCCTTATCAAGAAAACGCGCTGGAGATTTTGTTGTTGGACAAAATCACTCGCAAAACACCCATGATTCAATACATGGTGAAGTTTTGGCTCTTTTGTAGAGATGTTGGTATATTTCTGAAAATCCAACGTTTGCACAGCTGTTTCTGAAAGATCCACCAGGATTTTCAAGAACATGAATTTTGGATCCATTGGTTCGTCTTCATTTCAACCTTTATCTTCAACAATAAAAAGCTGGATTGGGGGCAAACTGAAAGACCTGGAAAAACCGGTTGAACTTACCCAAATGGTGGGTTTTTTGTACATGGCGATGAATTCCCATAAAATCGACAGGACCAAAAAAACATCCCCCTTAAACAAACAAACACAAGTATTTGGATGAAAAGGGTTGAAGCTGTCCCCCCCAAAACTTGAGCAACAAATCAACTCATCGACCCTGTGATTTGGAAGACTCTGGCAGCTCTAAAAAAGCTCCCCAATTTTTGTTCGGAAAAAGAGCACCGAAAACTAAGCTCCCCCCAATCTGACACCCAGATTGATGCCTAGAAAAATATCGTTCCCAATTTTGGGTGCTTCCTAAAAAAAAAGTGCGTGCACCCAACCATGCGCTCAGCCACAGCCCCCGCCATGGGTCCATCGAAAATCTCCCACCTGGAGGGAATGCTGGGTAAGGCGCTCCAGCAGGATAGGTGTGCCTTGAGGGAGGAAAATGGAGGATGAAACTTCTGGTATACCCCATCCATGCAGGATGCAATCGTTGTTACCACCAGGATTGAGAAATATCATGTTTTAGGCTCGGGAATCTCAAACTAAACCTTTCTTTGCCACTGGCATCTTGGGAGGGATGTAGGTTCCAAAAGATACTGAATATGAAGCGGATCAGTAACCCTCTGAAGAAGATGCTGAATCTGACAAAGAAAGGAGTAAGACCGCAACACCTGGATTTTGTCAACAAAGTCAACAGACCTTCCAAAATTTCACATCTCAGCACTTCTTTTCGAAAAAAACATATCATGTTCCTTCATGTTCCGGTGCCATACCTGGATATTAAACAAGTGGCTTGCAACCACCCATTTCTTCCGTAAACGTTTGCACAATTTCACAAAGCAAACTTTCAAAAAAACGGTTTTGGGGGGCGTTTCCTGCTGTACAAAAAAAGGGTTTGGAGTTCAAATGGTTGGGAAAAAATCCACGAACAAGAATCCGTCTGCAAATATTTGTTGAATTCCTGGTGATTTTTTCTATCATTTAGGACCATCCCAATTTTTTTGAAACTCCAGGATCAATCGAAAAAAATCACTTTTTTCAAAACACACAAATCCAAGGGGGTAGAAAACTTGGGAACACAAATTTCGCAACGGATGGGAAATCACATGGAGAAAAATCTGTGAGTGAAACTTCAAACCATGGAACCAAAAAACTGACCACTTCAAATTTCTAAAAGAAAAAGCAGGATGGCTTCATTTTTTTTTGTCGGATGGAAAGATGATGGTAAAATAATTTCACGGGGTTATGAAAACTCCAACTTAGTACAAGAACAGCATCATAAGCTTTCCTCCCAAAATTCCCCTGCTTGGTTGGCTTCGCAGAAATCAACCCCTGCTGATGGGAAAGTCGAATAATTCACACACTACTCCCTGGAAATTTAACATAGCCATTGAAACTAGGCCATCGGGCCATCCCAAAAGGAAAGGCTTGTCTTCCAACCATCATTTTTCAAGGGCTATGTTAAACTTTGAGGGCGTATACATCTTGATTTTTTTATCAAATCAATTGGTACAGCAATTCGTACAGCAACACTCGGTCAAATAAAGTGTTCATCTTCACTTACCTTTCCATCATCACTTACGCATCGCTGGAAAATCTACCATGAACAGATCGACAAACATTTCCTCCACCAATCACGATGTCAATTTACCAGCCTTTGGTGACGTTCAGGTGCCACCATCAAAAAAACAACCACCATTTCAGGCACCGAACAAACATGATGTTTGAACTGCCGCCCCAAATTTTGAGACATTAGCAAAGCCTGTTACACTCTTGAAAAATAACATGGAACCCAAAAACGAAGATTAGGAAGATGAAAAACTTCCTTTTCCAGGAGGTGATAAATCAAGGTTCCTTTCGCCGTGAACGTTTTCTGGGAAGTTTTCATTGGAGTCCCATTTTTTTGTGTGAAGGTTTGGTCATCTGAGGTTCCAAACGGTTGATACGCACCTTGCTCCTTTCCACACTGAGCACCCATGGCGGAAAATCACCAGAAAAAAACGGCTGGGGAAGTTGTAAAACAAACACTTTTGCTGTTACAAAGGCCACTCAAAAAACGAAATGCAACAAAAACGGGCTTGAAACCTCAACAGAAAGAAAGAACAACAACTGCAAATCAAGAGGTTCTTTTTTTAAATGCTCAGCCAAGCTAGGACCCTATGTAAATTCTGTTTTTTCAGAGATCTTCATCGATCGCTTCTAGGACCAACAATTTCCAGGACCAAACTTCCGAGTTCGTGAGCAGTTGAGCGTCGGGTCCGCATCTCAGGCATCATTTTGACCCAACAAAAACAACCATCTCGTGTTTTTTTTTGGTGAGAAAACATATTAAATTGGCTGGTTTGGGGACTCATTTTGCTGGTATCTGTGCCTTAGCAGTTCCAAAATTTCTCTCCTCGTTTCATGTCCTGTCTCGGGAATTCCGATGAAGTCTACTTCTGTTTGAGCCAAGGTCATGAGTTTCAAAAACCCAATCAGATACACGCCGATGTCAACCGGATTAAGGTCCATGGCTTTCTGAAAAAACAGCTTCACCAACTCATCTAGCAGTTGGTTTCGAAGCTGAAAATATGGGTGTTTCCTTAAATGGTGGTACCCCCAAAACACCCCAAGATGATTATTTTTAGTAGGAAAACCCATGGTTGTTGGGTACCACCATTTTAGGAAACCCCCATATGGTCAAATTGGATCCTTTTCCCCAAATTGTAGGGATAAACAATTGAAACAGAACAATCCTTGAAGCCACCGGCCACCTTGTGTTTGGGGTCTTGCTTCACTGTAGGTGGTTTTTTGCACATTTGGAAAATCATCAACCCTACTTCTGAATGTGCTATTAAATAGCACCAAACAACAAAATGAGTGAAGTACTCCCAGGAAGTTTAAGATAGCCCCTCAAAATTTGCCATCCCAACAGGAAAGGCTTGTCTTCCAACCATCATTTTTTAAGGGCAAACTGTTAAACTTTGGGGTTTTAAATTGCTTTCACCAATGAGAAATCAGCAAGCAGTCTTCTATTTTTTTTCAAATTCGGACATCTCTCATCCCATAGCCCACTACAATGACATCATCATGAAGAATGGTCGCAGTATGACTCATCCATATGATTTTTTCAAAATATACATCTGTGCTAACACTGGGAGTAGATAGAATGCTAGTAGATTCAGTTTTCTTTTGGAGAATAC
>DF240721.1:0-55821 GCA_000507305.1 Breviolum minutum Mf 1.05b.01
AATATTTTATATTATATAAATATATTTATTTAATATATTAATATTCATTATTTTATATTTTTTAATTTTAATAATATATTAATATAATTTATTTTTCAATATTATTATCATTATTTCTTTTAAATATGTTTATTTTATTTATTTATTTTTTAATTAATATTTATTATATAAATTGGATTATATTAATAATTTAATTTTATTATATTGGATAAAATTTATTTGATATTTATTTATTTATTTTAAATTAATCCGTAATATCAGATTTATGTCACCAATATTTTTGTAAATTGAGCCTGCCAATCCCTATTAATAGGTTCGTCCATGATTTGGCAATATGCTCCATAATGACAAAACCCGAATCAAAAGAACATGAATACAGATCCCTTCAGAATATGCTTTGTCCAAAAATATGCCTCAACATTCAACCAGCAACCTCCTCAACAAACACTGAAAATCATTGGTGTCCATTATTGGTTCTACCACTTTTTCATTGGTGAGCTCAGCTTTCAAGTCTGGATGGGTTTGATGACAAACTGCAGAAAAACAACGAATTATGTTTGTATGTAGTTCTGTGCAAATCAAGCATTCATAACACAACATCAAGTAGCATGTCAGGGCAGATTTGCCATCTGTCGGCTGGACCGTTCTTGTTTGATGCCTCGCCTTTTCGGAGCCAACGGCTAAGAGCCAAGCCTCAATGGATAACTTGGATGATTTGTGCCTGGAAGGGCTTAGGGTATTCAGCGTAAAGGTCCTGATAAATTGCGACGAAAACACCAAAAATAGGTACCTGAAACAAGTTAGTTTCTCAACCAACTCAACTTGAAATGATGAATCAAGTGACCACTGTTACAATTCATTGAAAATGGAGGGGCAAAAGGTGGTAAAAAGGCGCCACCTAAACCCATCCTTCTGCCGAAAAACGCGGCTTCCAGCTCCCTGTCTTGGGCGCGGTTCAAATTACACCGGCACAGTGGGCATGTCTGGGCTGTTCGAAACCAGTCAGCCAAGCACTGCCTCGAAAAGATGCAATCCGGGCGAGAAAATCAGGTGCAAATGAAAAGTCTCCCGAAAAGACATGAAAAAAAAATATGGCATGTACCATAAAAAACCCCTCTCTGTCGAGCATGGCTTTTTTTTACAGCCCATCTCATTAAAAAAAAACATAAGTGGTTGGTGGTTTTCTCCAACCCATCCGAAAAATATGCAACCGTCAAAATGGCATTCATCTTCCCCAAGTTTCGGGGTGAAAATAAAACATATGAACGAAACCACCAACCAGTAGATAGTTCCCTTTAAAAAGGATCTGTTTTTACCGAACATTGGGACCCCTCATCCCCTTCCAACCAGGTAATAAACCTACATCCATCTCAACCTTCCTTATCTCAGCACCTTCCCGGCTTCACTCTCGAACGAACGACCCACGTGGCCTATGGAAGACGTGACTCTGATGAGGACACGGCGCCAAAACGATTTGATCCGACCCGGTGAAGTCACACAAACCTTGGGCGAAAACCAAGGTTTAAAAGCCCCCTTGGCGAATTATTTATGTGTTGTTGGGGTGAAATGTGAACGGATTGCTCCTGAAAAATGACGGGTTAACGGTTAAAGATGTGCATTTTCCTTATGAGGGATGGTCCCTTCTCACTGGCTATGTTGAACTTCAGGAGGGATGAAGATGTGAGTTTCCCCACTTTCCTCAATTTGCGATGGCATGTTTCCAATTAAAATAATGCTCCAGCTACAACTCCAGTAGCTATGCAAACACCCACAAAATTGTGGCGATGTAGCGGCTACTATCAAAGCTCCATGATCTTCCGCAGTGCATATGCATGTTCCCTTTTCCACGACATCATCATTTCTTTCAAATTCCAAGTTTCATCTCAGTTTTCGGGGTCAAACGTCAAACAAACATCCCTGGTGTTTTTTTTGGTGGGAAAAAACCAGGCGGATGTTCAACGGCAACGAATGTGTTCGGCTCGCCAAGGGTCAAATGGCACAAGAGGTCGCATAACCTCCATCATCATTGAAAGCCTGCCGTTCATTGGTCTCTCCCCCGAAACGTCCGAAACGACAAAAAGGTCGACTTGAATCCCCCCAAGGCCTGGCGATCAAAACCTCGAAGGGTCAAAGTTGTGGTTTGAAACGAAACCGGGGGGCGGATCCTTTTGGTTGGTAAAAGTTCCTGACAGAAAAACCCATGACATGGATGTAAAAAGTGGGCAAATTTAGAACAGAAGTGGTTTTTTTTGTTGAAGTGTGCTTGTGATGCTTCTTGGAGATGAATCAGAAACATGTTGCAATGACACTATCTTTGATATGTTCCAATTAAATTTTATCCAAATATAAATTTATCACTGGGATATTTCTGGGTGCATCCCAGTATCTTCTGATTTTTCATAGATTTCACCTAGCTGGACAATCCTGCAGGGGAATACTTGGAGGATCCTCCCATTTAGTAAGTAGTTACTGCCCCCCTTTTATAAGCCATGAAACGGCCATTTGGAAGGGGTCCCACGACCCCAGTTAGAGGACAACAACTAACCATCTAACCATAGCTGCTAACTACCTGTAGTACTATCTTTGGTATGTTCCAATTAAATTTTATCCGTCTATAAATTTATCACTGGAATATTTCTGGGTGCATCCCAGTAGCTTCTGAGTTTTGTAAAATTCACCTAGCTGGAGAATACCCTGCAAAACTTAGGAGCAGTGTTTCCTTGAAATCTGTCACTCACCTCTTTGCATCCAAACCGCCTTTGGATCCAGCGATGAGGTTCGAACCTTCCTATTTTAAGGTTAGATCCATGGAAAACCGCAGAGTCTTTTCAAAGAACACCACCAATACTGTTGATGGCTGAAATCCTGCACCACCAAGGATGATGATTATCCCATTATTTATAGGGTTTTAACCATCCCAGGTGGTTGTTTGGGATTTCTTCCATCAACAGTAGTACCAATCAAAAGGAACTTTAAAAAAAACCTTGCTTTCCCGGAGTCATTGTGTTTTTTATTTGAAACCCACCTTTTGTTTTCATATCTCAAATGGTTTCATTTTTTTCGGGAACAAACGCACCACACAAGAAAAAAACACACCATTTTTTTCTGGGCAAGGATCGCACTTGGGTAAATCTCAGGACCAAGTTTGCTGGATCTGGAATAAGTCCTGTGGCGGGCTTTGACACTAGGAAAAAACTGGCCTGAATAGTATTATATAATCATTATTAATCTAATATGTGTGTAGGGGTGCCTGTATCTACGCCATACACATCGGTGCATGTGAAGTATATCTGCCTCTGCTTAGTGCTGTGCGGATACTTGTGGATAGTCGAATCTATGCATTTGTCGGGAAGGAGACTCCTTGGTTTTTGGTCCAGGCACCCTAACAGATTACACTTAGCACCTTGAAGGTTAAAAATTTGGTTCCATCATTAGGAATTGCCTGAACCATGAATAAAAGATACTTGTCATCCATCATCACCATGAAACAATGACATCCAGGTCGACAATGGTCAACGGTGTTTCCCAATCCCATTGGCAGTGACTCCAAAAATCTCTAAAAATAAAAAAACTTCCGGAATCCAACAACCAACAAAGCCATCTACAAACAAAGTTTCATCCCATTTTCCCAAAGACCTTGGAATTTTCACTGAATTTTCTGGGACCTGCACGGCACAGTAATGGCTTCAAACAGGGCAACCAAAGAAACCAAATCACGATAGCGCAAGCCTGCAGGGCTGAGGGGCTGATGGGGCAAACCACTACAGCTGGCATGGATATGCCAAAAAACCATGCATAAATCGGTGCATTTTTGCTGTGGTGTTCTTGCAAAATCTGGGGCAACATAAGCTCAATGGCTATGGAACGTTGCGGTTTCACATGGCCACCAAACTGCAATGCGCGCCGCGATGTTATGATGCTAGACAAGATATTTGATTCGTTGTCGGCACACTTGTACACCCAACCAGGGACCAGGATATCTGCTATCACAAGCCTCGCTGCCCCCCCAACCTGCAGGATGTATGGTGATAGCACCAGCCAAGCACTGGCGCGCAGTTTCAACGAGCAGTCCCGGGCGATCACAAGCATCAGCAGGGTTGCCACGGGCCTTCCACATCTGAGCCCGGGGTGTTGTTGGAGGCCTATCAGTCTCACTGTCATCAATGTGCATGCGCACCTGTACTGGAAAGGATCCTTGCTACCCTGTTGATTGAAACTGATTCTTCAGAAGGAAACACGTCTTCCAACCGACTTTGGTAAGCAGTTGGCTAGCAGTCCCTGCTCTACAAATATTGCAGCGATGCCCCAAAAGATTTGATCCCGTTTGAAACTAGAAAGACTTTACGAATCCTTTCTCCACTTCCCAATGGTCAGCCATTCCCCTCAACATCTGTCAGCCAAACTTCCCCCATCTGAGGTGTATCCCACTGGGTGTCCACACCAAATTAATTCCCAGAGCGCCAGTGGAACAGCCAGGCAATACCATAAGACCATCTTCCTGTGCACCGTACAAATATGCTTAAAACTGTTACATCCCCTAAAAACAAACATGGCAACGGAAAAACAACCATTTTGAAGATGTATCTCCTGTTAGAAATGATGCTTAGTTCTCACATTTGTTTGGAGCCAAAAACCTTAAGGCTTTTAAAGATGATTAGGTTGATATCAGCCCCAAGAAGAATAAACTTGCGTTCCCCTGAAGTATGGTAAATATGTATTAGTATCACTAATATCGATGTATATAATATCATATATATATATATTCATTCAATATTGATTCAATATATCAATATATGTTTCTCTATTTGTAGCTATACAGATGAGAAATGGCCATATTCCCACTCTAAAAACGTCCGAATCCCCACAATCTTAGTCTGATGCGACATCCCAGGGTCACGCGTTCACAGCGCGGGGTCTCACAGCAGGATTGCTGCATGCAGCGTGCCAGGCACCGTTCCCAAGCATACATCATAAACCTCAGGGAGCGCGATGAGATTTCACCCTTGCGTGGTGACAACCTGGATTTTAGGCATGGTGCCAAAATGGTGGAAATTGAAACAACGCCAAATGCTGATCTTGTAAAGGATTCAGCTTCAGAGAGAGAAAGAACAAACAAGGGAATAGTATGCAAATATGCATATGACATTCTATATATCTAAGCCAACAAGCTTATCTAATACAATACAATGTGTGGACATGTATTACTATGGAATAAAATTCTGTGTTTCTTCTGTCTATAGAATTGCTTGGGGTGAGTTCCTTCTCTGGACTTTGCCGTGAAGGCTCGAAATCATAGATGGACAACCTGACTCGATACACTCCCTGAAACTAGCAGTTCGCACCTGAAAAGATATGACAAATCACCGAATCCCAAAAGGAAACTGAAAAAAAAACGTCTTCCAACCATCTATTTCCAGGTGCGAGCTGTTAGTTTTCAACCCGTAGGCATTGACTACCACCCTGAATTGGTGCAGGCCAGAGTGTTGACCAACAGTAGCAAAGCATCCTCATCAGTCTTCAATCACATATCATCTCATGCCAGGGTTGTAAGTTGTAAATCTCATGGTCTCAGGGGACACCTGAGACATCTGAGAATCATCCAACTCAACGTTTCAAGGGAAATCGCCTCATGAACACCTTCGACAGCCAAGGGCCAACCTCCATAAGCCAAGCATCATTTTGGCAAAGGTCAGCAGCCAGAATATCAGTACCATCCAACCCAAGGGAACATCACCTTGCAACAAACAAATCTCAGCAGGCTGGAAAGAAAAACAGCTGCGAAGCAATTTTTTTTAAGCCTAGCCACAATCATCTGAGATGTGGCCGAAGACCGCGCCGGAGATGTAACTTGTGGCATTGTTGCCGCTGATCACGTCAGAGATGCGGGTAAAGAACAGCGTAAGGAACCTCAATAGTTTCCCAATCACTTATATAACTGAAACCAACAATGGATATCGGATGATATCGGATATGTCACTTGCGAAGTGCAAAGATCTGACCGGTCAATTTGAGTACCTCCCAAAACGGGGAAAAAAATCAGCACGGCTGTGAACTCAAAAAAGTGGAGACAAGGGCTCCAAACGATTCAGCCCAAACGGTGCCATCCCCACAGGCCAGGGGATTCATAGGAAACCACCCACATCAACCAGCAACCAACGATTGGTCTTGCTATAACTCAAACCCAAACAGCAAAACAGCTAAGTTCGGCGAAGTGGATGCCCATTCATCTTCACTATCGTCATTGCCGAGGGAACTGCCACAAACCATGGTGTTGGAACCACGAGAGGTCTCCACAGCATCGTCATTATTGCCACCAAGTGGCAACAACCTGAACAACACAGCGAGTGACATGCATGGACTCAAACACTTCTAACATTGGTCACATTGGTCCCTGTGAAGTGTCCTTTTTGCGATCCATGTATGGTATATGTTTACCTACATGTACCATAAAAATCAACTAAAAGTAGGTATATAAAATATACCGTTTCGTCCCATGGAGAATCCGTCATGGGTTTGAGTCCATTCCAACCCACACTCCGTATGCCGGAAAAAAGGCATTCCGACTCGTCCTGGGTGCTGCTAGGTCACATGGATGCGAGACAAGGCAGTAGAACACCCCAGAAGAAAAGCAATTCGATCCTCCGCGAATCCAAGCTGCTGAGGGATGGGATATATGGGGTAGTGGTGATTTTTTGGGGCGAAAATGGAGGTTGTAATGGATTTTTCGGAAAAAGACATGGAAAACACAAGCAATGGATGATCCGGATGGATGATGGTATACAATGAAGACTGGTTAATCATTCACGCTTGATGGTTGAGAATTGATGAATTGATGATGAAAGATGAAAAACGGAAGAAGAACGAGAAGAAAGGAAAACAATTGGGATGATGATGATGATGATGATGATGATGATGATGATGATGATGATAAAGATGATGATGATGATGATGATGATGATGATGATGATGATGATGATGATGATGATGATGGTTTGGCTGATAAGTGCTGAAAAGCTTTCACTTTGTAAGCCTTACCAGGCAATTGGAACCACCATCTTCTAAAGTTCAAATTCATCTGAAATCATCTTAAATCTTATTCTCATCGTCCAGACCGGTGAACCACAGAAGCATTTTTGCCATGACTACATCCATGCCATGGAGCAAGATCCGAAGCGTTTCCATGATCCATGTTCTCCGAAAAGTCCGCCGCCTGCAGAAGGGAGGCAATGGACAAAGCAGGCCACCATATCTAGAGGCACGGTACCCCCCACCCCCGTCCCCAAAAAAAAGGAACAGGTTCGGTTCAGCTGGAAATGGAAATCCGTGCTGCTTTACACACTACCCTTGAGAGTCGCTAGTCTCTTCATGAGCTTCATTCTCCATTGCGAAAGAGCAATGGAAGAAGTTTACTTCGCCATGATATTATACCCCACTTTCTGAAGCAACTTCAAACCTTGACTTTCAGTCCACTTCGAGACCTTGGATCTGAAAATTAAATTTGGAGAAAAAGATAAACCTCCCCGACCTTTCACTCACTACCTTGTGATTTCTGGAGGATTCTGGGGTTCTGAATCGCTCAACATTTAGTTTCGGAAACTACACCAAGAACCCCTGGCGACCCAAAAATCGCTCTCTCAACACCACAGGGTAGTAAAATTGAAACCGATTTAACCCATGTCACTTTGGACCACTTTGGAAGACGACTTGGACCGCCAAACTTAACTTGCGATATTCTCGCGACAACAAAATTCTCCCGGCACCTGGCTTCTCTAGCAGGGATTCCTGCAGCTACTAGGTCCTTGCACGGACTTGGTGATGGGCTTCACTAAGGGCGAGAGATGGGCAAAACACGTCTCTCCTTAGCCTTGTGGATTGGAATTAGAATCTCATCTCCATCTTTTTTTTTGGCGATATGTTTCTTGGGGAAATGGGAACGGAACTTGGCCTTCGTAAAGGAACAGGAAAAACTTCTAAGTTTCCAGAAACGCATGGAGTTCTAGAGTGATCTCAGCTTGGTTCTCGCTAATGTTCGGCTGCAACTGGAAGCTCCTCAGAACTTTGATGAGGAACCAGGAACGAAGACCTCAAGCGCTTGAGGTCTCAGGCAAGTCCGATGCTGCAATGAGCAAAATGAGGAATGCATAATATATATATATATATAAAGTTCACCAAAAAAAACTATCTAGAAAGTAGTATCTTTTCATGATGCTTTCAGTATTCAAGACAGTGAATGGAATATAATGGAATCACTTGGCATGGGGGAAAAAATCCTTTCCACCCAGATGACTCCCACGAAAACTCACATGAAACCTGAAAAAAATCGGGACCTATATGGGTTGGACCCAAAAAGATCTATAGAAGGAATTACCGGTTTTTTCTCAGGGAACGAGTCCATATCCCACCGGTTCACGGGAAGTTCGGTGGGAATCATCGACTCAAAAGTGTCGACTTTTTTAGGGTGATATGTTAGTTGCCAGGAGGGTAACAACATCAACATGGATAATGCTTATAATGGATAATTAACCTTGCAATGGATTCCCCAGGAGGGTAAACTATTGTAAATATATAAACCCCACTTTTCTTCAGCCAAAGGACACATCCCGTGCTGCTTCAGCTGCATTTGACATATCTCCGTTGAAAACTGTGCGGATCTTTGGCACTTCAACGGTTGGCCGGTTGGAGCCGTTGACTCACCGAGAATGGTGGGGAATTGAAGGTAACCTGGGCTCCTTGGTGATGTGAACTCCGAATTGTTTGCCTGTTTGGCCAAGTTGTGATGACTCAAACTATATCTGAACAGTGGCAATCAAAATTAGAAAGCTTGGGGGATGGCTGAGTCAGTGGGTTCCTTCTTTATGCATTGAGCCCAGTCATTTTTCGGATGCATCTTCACTTTTTGCATTTTTTGCCTGACGCAATCATTTCTATACATGTCCTGTCCCAAAGCAGCCACAGAGAAAGTGGCCACATGTTTTTTTCTGCTCAAAATCATACACCATGCCTCATCATTATGTACAGGGGCTTGCCCGGTGTTTGGGTGGGCCCATGGGAATAGCTGTGAAACTCGAACCGCAGTTGTGAAAGGATTGGGCTTCACAAGTATCATCTCAACTTCCAAACATACATGGAATACCTATGGACACCTCTGGATATCATATGTTGATGCATATCAATCGGTCACGACACCGAAATCCAAAATGGATTTTGCCTCATTATATGGAAATATGCATATTAGGAAAGGAAGGACCAACTCATAGAACCATTACAGTATATCTGTAAAAACATATGACCTGGGCTTTTTTTCGTATAATTCCTAGACCTGAATTTTTCGGGGATTTTTGGAGGGATTCCCTTACTAAACCATCATTTGGGGTGACCTCGGTTGAGGTGGCTATAATTACTTTGCTCAGATATGATGATTGCAGCAAAAGTGTGCCAAAATGTGACACTTGATCCAAAGGAGGGTCTGATGCGAACACCTCATGACACTGGAACGCACAACTACATAGGCACTGGAACTATATCTAGTTGGTGGTTTCAACCCCATTTGAAAAATATTAGTCAGAGTCAAATTGGATCATTTCCCGAAATAGTGGTGAAAATAAAAAATATTTGAAACCATCGCCCAGTATATGCACATGCAATTTTACTCAACAAAACTATATTGGCAGTGGAGACCTTGAAGATTTGTGACGCCGGTGAAAATTGGGAGCAAAGGAGCAGCATTGAAAACCTCATATCCAAATGGCAAAACATGGCCAAATAGATATATCCTCCATTCCCTTCATACCAAAAATGACATTGAGAACACGAGTAAGAGTCCAGAGTATGTCGTTGAAATACACGAAAAGGCATTTTCAGTACTGCTCAAAAATTGATGCAAATGATGCACTACCGTCCTCTTGGACGTGTCTTGGGCATTTCTGATGGCAGCTAGACATAGCTAGATCACTTCACAATCCTACAGCAAACGGTTTGGAAGAAACAAAAAAATCAGTGAGACACACAGCACTCGTTTTTTCAAATTGGCTGCGTATGCCGAGGTATATGTTATATATTGACATAGGTGCAAACCAAATAAAGAATTGCAAGTGATTCCAAGCAGCTGCCATCAAAAACTCCCAATTTTTCTCCCCGAGTCATTCGTACTGCAGCCATAGTGAGTGCCCGATTAGGGCCTGGCTAAAGCTTTAGAAGCTATCATGCACTTCTTTTTCGCTTTAGATCAAAAAATCACGAGGATTGGTGCAGATGCAGATGATGATGCAAATGATGATGATGATGATGATGATGATGATGATGATGATGATGATGATGATGATGATGATGATGGTAATAAGAATTATAATACTAGGCAATAATATATAACAATATAATAGTAATGATAGTAATGATAACAACGATAATAACATTGATATAGACACGCAAGTAATGAATTTGCTGAGCTGTTGGTGGGAAACAAAAAAAAGCAACGTTTCTCAACTTGCAACGCGCAAATCACAAACGCTGGCGCCAACCACTGCTTTCTTTCTTTCCCTGAACCGTGGAATTGTGTTTTGAATGTTTTGTATCGTTTCATTCGGCCAAGCACTTCTGGATTGCAATTCCCAAGCTTCAATAATTTCAATGAGTAAGTCAGTCTGCTTTTTTCGTTTCGTGACTTTGATTCATTCGTGCTGGCTCTTCATGGTCAATCCTCTAACAAACCCACCCCCAAAAAAAGGAAACAAAGGAAGACTGTCTCTTGGCCAAAATGGTTCTCCTTTTCAAGGGAAAGACATCAGCATACATCTTAGTGGTTTAGTGGAGGTGAAGCTTCAAGCTTCAAGACGCGTATCTGCCAGTAAATCTACACTAAACTGTTAAAGGGTTTGTGGAACTACCCTTTCTTCCATAATCATGGGAGTGGAAAATCACCCTAAATGGAAGGAAACTAATATTGGAGAGACCCATTTTCCACTTCCATGATTACGGGGGGAAGGGTCGCGAACAAACTCAACATCATATACCATGTATGGAAGTGGCTTCTGAGCCCACTAATCGTTAATCCAAGGCAAACAAAAAGAAGCGTTGAGAATGGAAAGATGTCTCCCAACAGCTACGACCAACAAGAGTACACATCGACATGTAGTACAATATGCCATTCATGGACCTACGTTTCCAAAGAATATTACATAACAATAACATAGATGTAAATCCAACAAAAAAACACATGCCTGGTATGTATGATCATAAATCTATTTCTTGAAATGCTAAGCTGGTCCATTTGGATGTCAAAACAGAATTTGTAGGGCCTTCCTCCAGGTCTCCTGGACTGGCACCTTCGCATCACACTCCCATGATCTTCACCAGAAATCAGCCTCAAATTGGTGGAGTTTTCATCTAAACAAATGCACCACATCCTCTCCTTGAAATTCTTTCCCTAAATTCTTTGAAAAATCAAAGATTTACACACTCGCACCACTCGTTTTTTATTGATGGAGGAAAAAACCCAAACCGCAAAATTTGAAACCTTGGCAGTGAAGCAAAAAGAACAGAAGTTTCGACATGGTATCTAGTTTGGTGGTTGAAAAATATATAGTCAAAATTGGAAATCTTCCCCAATTTTCGGGGTGAACATAAGCAAATCTTTGAAACCAGGACCACCACCTACAGATATCAATGGGCAAGGCGCTAACAAAATCCACCTCAGCAAGATGTACCAGCGCCAAAAGCTGCTTTCACTTGCGCATCGTCTAAGCGATAGAGCAGCCTGAAGGCGGCTTAGAACATGGGTGGTGGTTTATGTACTTTGTGGCTTTTTTTTTGGCCGGGCAATCTTTCAGTTAGCTTGTTGTAGCTCCTGAAAGAATCATCTTCAACAATCACCCAAATAGTTAGCCAGATGTTGCTTGGATGGTACAACTGCCATCCTGAAGGAATGTCATGTACCCAAACAATGTCAAAGAGTCAAAGAGGTTCAAAATTTTACAGCACGGCTCAGGGCTCAAGTCAGATCCCGACCCGTTCAAGTCATCTCACAACATTTCTCACAGGGAATGCTGCCAAAGAAACTCATCCGCCTGCTCATCCATCTGTTCAACTGTGCTCACCTTCCATGTTTATCAAATAAATTTGCAGGTTTCAATGAATTCTGGTGACTTGCGAATACTGGCTTCAGTTGCAAGCAGTTAAAAACCTTTTGACAATTGGAACTTCAAGAACCTCACTATAAAAGGAGGTTCTAAGGCGTCTGCGGGCATCTCTCAACTGCACAAATACGCTGTGATCACAGTGCAACATTTCATTCTGCAAAATGGTGAAGTTGAAGATCGCGTGCGGCACTGCCACTTGTTGGTTGACCTTTACCTCCTTCATCCTATCTGGAAACTGCTTGGGATTCATGTATCCTCCATCTGTCCAAGGTGAATTAACTCACGACACAGGTCTTTGCAAAGCTCATGGTGCTTCAAATGCCCTATCCTAGTCTTGTCACATAGGATTCCATAGTTCACAGTCATTCTTTGATAGAAACCCGGAACTGGTCCCCGGTTGGAAGACCTGCCACTTCAGGACCATGAATTTCTCCTGGTGCTTTTTTTGGGGGGGCGGTGGCGTGGTGTGCAACTACAAAAGTACCAGGTTTGATAGAAGGTTTCATGGACTTACTTGAAGTTACTGCTACCCTACACCTTTTCGAAAAAAAATGGGCTCAACCTGCTGGGGGAAAGGATTGTGAAAGCCAACCGACCGCTGTTTTTCTAGGCCCTACACGAACTGATACAGGGGTACTCTCCAGTACCTCCACCCCCAGGCAGCTTCACAGAAGTGCCGGCTGATAGGGGATAGTGTTAATTCCCAGGGTAAATCTTGGATGTAACCCTCACCCTGCCAAGTCAGGAATCCCGGGAATCCCAAGTTTAAAACCTTTCTTTGCCACAATTGCCTCCTGGGTGGGGTATATGTATTATAAGTATATATAGGTATATCATCACTTCGAATTTGATTCAAGTTCACCATACCCCAAGTGCCACCTTGAACTGTTTGACTCAAGTTTCCTGGGTCCAGTCTTCGTCAGGCGCATCGATATTGAGCAACAGCAAGATGTCGAAATCCGCGGGGTCCAAGTCCTTCGGGAAAAAAACGGAAACGGATAGGCCATGGAAGAACTTGAGCTTGGAACGAGGGAAAAAAAATGGTAGGAAAAATATGGGTGTTTCCAAAAAATGCGGGTACCCCAAAATGGATGGTTTATAATGGAACCCTATTAAAATGGATGATTTGGGGGGTCCCTAATTTTTGGAAACACCCATATGGAAAAATGCATACGTTAGTTCCCATTTTGAGCATCAGTCTTTCCATGTAAAATATTGTAAAATACGATCAAGCATCAGTCAAAGAACTTAAGAAGGAGATCCGATAGAAGAAGTGATACGGAGTGATCACGGATCTTACTGCAATGCAAAGGTGTTGACTCCTCGTTTGCAAATGTTTGCAAGCACCCGAGCAAACAATAGTAGGGCCATGCTATAGTATGACAAGAACTGGAAATCACTACACCTTTTGGAAAACAGAAGGAATACTATATGTAAAAAACGCACTCTTAGGTGAGCTGTTGAATATCATGAGGCATCACCAACCAGCTCCTCCAACTCGACCACAGGGACGTCCGCAGCATCTGGAAAACGGCAGGTGGTTGAAAGTTGCACTTTCCACTCTCTGACTCTCTGGGACCCATACAGTGAAGTAACTAATGCATACATATGAATACGAATGCAACATGCTGTAGAGTTTTCTTTTAGATTCTTTTAGTATTTCACCACTATCACCACTAGACCCTGGAAGAGTCGATATAGATAACAAACACTAAATCCTTCATCTGCAGGGTGTTTAAGGTTCTTCAACTGCGTTGTTGACATCCACCCCATCTTTTCCACATGAACGCCGGCCGCCGACTTTCCACAAGCCCAATGATTCGATCAGAAGTCCCAACACCTTCCGAGCAAGCACAGAGTCCAGGATTTTGGACGTCGAGGATGTAAATAGAAATCGTCTAACTGGCAAATCAACTGCTGGATACTTCCCTGCAATGCATGCAAACACATCGCCACAACCAGCACAATAATAGCTGAATGAAGCCGACGGAAGATACACCAGTCAGGTCGCAGAAACAGCACCAAAGACTCACACAGACTCAGGAAGAGGATGCTGACGTAAAGGAGACCACTCTTGAGAATGGCAACAGCAGCTGCCATACAACAAATAAGAACAAAAGGTGGGAAGACATTCATTCCGGAACTTCCAAGCAGTAGAACTGCACCCTTCAAAGCCAAGATCAAATGTAAGGCTTCTGTAGCTTGAGGTGTGTAAAGCAGCATCCTCCATGGCCAAACATGGGCACCCAAACATTGACCATATTCCCAACTGAGGAAGTCTCGTGGGTTGGCTGGGATTCGGATTGATGCATCGGCAAAGACATCATCTTGCAATGGCAACAGAGAATCGCGCGGAAAGGTGAAGTCCTTTCAACAACTCATGGGGGAGGAGGGGGAGGAAGCTTTTTGGATTTCAATGGGCATTTCTTCCCCAAATTGGTCAACGATATTCCCCAAAAAAAATATGGCCTTGGAGTATGGAAATGTTGTTAAATTGCCGAATTTGTAAGATGAGTTCTTTGGGGTGGTAGGTCTTTATGAAATATCTACGTTCAAGCTACAAAAGGGGACTTTTCGGTTGCTTGGAAAACTACATCATCCAAATCATCAGGGGTTTTTGAAGATGGGAAGCAATCCCAACACCTTTTTTTGAGCTGGATTTCTAGAGAGATTTTTGCAGGGCAACCAGCCCAAGGAAAAACCACATATCCAAACCCTGCATTCGAGTTTGGAGGAATTTGTCCGAAACCTACAATTTTTTCATTGGACACACCGACCCCCCAAAAAAAAACACAATAAGAAGAAACTTCATCTAGTTGGTGGTTGAACCAACCCAATTGAAAAATATGAGATCAAATTATAGATCATTTCCCCAGGGTGGGGGTGAAAATAACAAATCTTTGAGTTGCCACCACCTAGTCATCCTTTCAGGACCAGACTCTGCGTGATCATTCTTCCGTTCCCACCAGATTATCTGAGAATAGCGTGGATCCTTCTGCCAGGGACGGGCTTTTGACACGGGGCCATAAGCGAAAAGGTCAATACAGACTCCTGTAGTGGTGTGGGCCACACGGCCCACCATGCGACGATTATCACCTTCACAATCCTCTTGGCAGGAACATGCAAACCTGTGTTGGGCAAAAGCAGGTTGCCCAAGCTAGAAGCTACGGAAACTCGATAGAAATTGAAATAAAGATGTGATGTCATCGTGATAATATCCGTACTTGTGCCAACTTGCGCCATCTTGAGCATTTTAGATGCCAAATTTGGGTGCTAATGTGCTCGCCAAGACACTTGAGCACTGCAAAATCCGAACCTAAAGCTCTGCTGAAGTCTTCCTTTGTGGCTCCTGACTTCAAACACTCCTCTTCCAAAATGCCAAGATCTCCTTGGATGCAACAAAGCGACCCCAAGTTGGTATTATTTTCTGTCAGTACGACTACCCTCCAAAAAAACGAACTAACATATCCCACCTGTCAGGACAGGAACATCATCAAAAGTGCCGGCTGGTATGGGATATGTTGGTTCCCAGAATGGTATAATTGCACCAAATCATCTTTGAAACGCAATTTGGACAGTTTCTGCTCAGGATCCTACGATATGTGAGGAACGATGGCTCAAATTCTGCGCAGGCGCACAGGATTTCTTGGTTTTCTCGAGCATTGCGAACTCTAGTGCTGCAAATAGGCCAAATTCCAGTATTGAGGTAGGTATGCGTAACATATTCTGATGATTTCTGATGATATGTCATGCAATTCATCTGGGTTCTTCCTCCCGTTTCGATATATCTATCTCTCAAAGTTTATCTATCCAGCCATCCATCTATCCATCACTATCAACCCATCTACCTACATGCACACCTATCTCTCAATCTATCATTTGACAAACACATGGAAAACCATATTTCCTAGTGGCATCCCAATGTGCATCAGGGTCTAAGAGCCTTGTGTTTGTCAGCCCCACCTTTAATAGGGAATCCGTACAATGGGTATATAAACCACTACTATGAGGTTCATGACCATCCCTACCAAAGGAAAACCCATAGAAGTTGATGTTTCATCACAAGTCACCATCCGAGTCCCACGGCAGTTGAGAGCGATTATGACGCAACCAGCCAATTAATCCAGCAGACTCCAGAAATGCGTGGATTCCAACCTCAATCGTCATGGCTGCCAGTCAACCTACCCCCCCTAACGTTAGGAAGTTCTTATTTCTGGGAGGCCTTCTTTCGGGTACGTTAGGGGGGGTTGGTTGGCCAGCCATCAAATCTTTCTCAATGGGTCAAAGAAGAAAATCTTCCCAAACCTAAAAATCAGAAATATTCATATCAAAATCATATATTCCTGGCAATTCTTCGTAACCTTTTTGGGATGGTTAAGTGACCTCCAACTAGGGGATTAAAAGTTCACTTTGAACCACCTGGTTAAAATTGTATATTCCAAAGTTCCATGTCCAAAATTTTATATGCATGGTTTCTCCCCGGAAGTCCTGTCTTCCAAAAAAAAATGACACACATAAGTGATGGTCGCTCATCAGTGACACACTTCTGAGCTCCCAAATGTTCAAATCAGGAAAAGCGAGGGGAAATCTGGGTGATGAAATGTTAGATACGTTGGGTTTTTCCGGTTTCGGAAAACAACAAAAACTCAACTCTTTTTCAAGACCTTGAAAATGATGTGAACTTTCTAAATTCCCGTCCTAGACAAATAAAGGTGAAAAGCGAGTGAAAATGGTGTCCATGGACCTACAAATCTTGCTTCAAGGCTACCTTCTCCAAGGCGTTCGCAGTACTATGCGTCGCCACAGTGAGCGCGTGTAAACGGTCGCTCTGTCGCATGGAGGGCTTCCAAAAGCCTACTGCAAAATGCTCCTGAGTGGCAGCAACAAAGGGGGGTGAGTGGCACCTTGTAACATGGGATGAATCTATTCATGTTTTGTGAAGAGAACCCTATTAATCTTCACTATCCACTGTGAACCAGTGTTTAGGCAGCGCACGGTATATGTTGCATTTGGATTTTTACAAGTGTTCAGGTATTTTTTCAATATATCTGGCCAAATTATAATATTTCAACAACCTAGATTTCCCTGAAATGAGGGGATTTCCCTTACTAAACCACCACTTTTTCCGAACACTTTTTCCGCATGGATCAGAGGTTTACTAAACCACCATTTGGGGTGAGGTCGTGTGAAGTCGCTATAATTTGACCAGATATCTACAAGTAGATGCATAAATCCACACCCAATTCCAGATCCAGTTTTTTCGCGCCATGCAACTGATCGCACAATGCTGTGAGTCATGGATTTGGAATTTTTCACGAACCCCCGGACTGAATGAAAAAAAACAATAAAACGAATCAAATGTTTTCGCTTCTGAGTTTTTGGAACTTTGTTTGGAATCTACTGTAGAAATATCAAAACACCATTTCAACTTCAGAGGTTCAACTGCTTCAATAAGGACCATGTATTTGAAACGAATCTCTGGTTGGTCTTTTGAACAAAAACCCCACTGACTTTGGCCGTATTTGTTCAAACTCCCGGGATGACGGTCCCCCCGGCCTCGGTGTTGAAGAGTGGATGAAGTACACTAAGCTTCAACAACTCAGCTTCACTGTGTACCAGACCCTTTGTTCCAAGATAGACAGTGATCAGAAACAGGCAACTCAACAACCTGAGTTGAGTTTCTGGCTGGGTGTTTTTGTTGTATTTTTTTTGGGTGGGGGGACAGACAACATGGGGGGGACATTGGGATTGCTGTGTTGAAAACAGAAGCGAAATGATGGAAACTCTATAAATAACCGATTTTCATGTTCAGTCGGGATCTCTTGTGGAGATTCATGTCGTGGTTTTGGATTTCTATTTCCAAATAAAAGTGTCACCATGAAGCAGCTCAGGAACAGAAGGCCATAGGAACATAAAAGTCTCGGCCATGATGTTGCCGTTGTCGGAGCCGGATCAAGACTCATCTTGAGCCAAACACTGCGGTGGTGTAACAAATGCTCCCGATGGATGCTCAGAATGAGGTCCAACCTTCCACATCATTTTGAGGTCACAATCCTTGCGTGACAAAGATTCAATTTACAACAAAACATGCAAAAACATCAACATGATGCTATTGAATATACATATGTGATGCTGATAGGCATAGTTTTAAATAGAACCCCTTGTATATACGCAATGCACTTATGACATTCTGGGCAATTGTGCACGCACAAAACACGGAAAACTAAGACTCGTGTCTATTTTTATTCCATTGATATTACCGATATTACTTACCATAGATGTATATACTCACTTAGGACTTACCATTTCATACATATATATATATTATTAAATAAAATAATATATATATATATATTGTTTATATGAGTTATATATATATATACATCTATGATCCTGACGCTTCGTTGTCAATCAAAAGCCTAGCATCTCAAAGGTCCAGTGTCGTTCACTCCGTAGCAGGGCAACACTTCAGTGGCTTAGACACAAACCTACATGGCCCTCCAGGCATCCATTCCTAAATCAACATGTCCTACTCAACCACACGACCAGGAGTAGTTGTTGAAAGCCTCTCTGAAATTCCATGAAATCTTTCCAGAGATTCTAACCCAACTCCGGAACAACAAAAAATAACATAAATAGCCATGTCAGTAAAAGTACCCAATCGTGCTCCTGTTGGCAGGCCGCTTTCAGACCAAACCATTGGGACTTTATACCTGTTAGTTACCATTACCCTCCCAAAAAACGAGGAAACCTATCCCACCACCTTTCACGGGAAGTTCGGAAACTCATCGGGACCCAACCTGCCAGAGTCTCCACCCATGGTGCTGCTGTAACCCCCGGCACATCTTCTGTTACCGTTGAGCATACAAGGCCAAAGACATGGTCCTGGCAAGGAAAAGTTTTCGCAATTGAAAAAATGGGATACTACGGCTGAAATCCTGAAATTCTCAAAAAAAAACTCGCCCCCCCCTCAAGTCGTTCAAAGTTTAGAGAAAACCAAGAGGGGTGGACAACTGGTTCACCAAACTGGCTGCGAGTGTTTTGGGAGAGGAATAAATAGTGCTTGTTTAAACAGAGACTCTCAACCAGCAGCAAGGATTTCTTCAAGACTCCCACACCGTGATCATCTTGGACTATATATGGCAAATCTATACTAAGGTTGATGTACAAGATCTAGTGAACAGTTGGAATGGTTGAAATTTGTTGGAGTAGCTGCGATTCATTCGATATTTACCATGTATTCACTATATCAACTAGTATCATCACATAGGCCACTGAGATATCATAACAACTTCACTCCTTTCACCTTGAATATCGAAGAGTAACACCAAGAAACTGGATAATTATGACACCTGTATGACGCTGCTGATTCCCTTAGGATTCCGAATCACTCGAAAAAAAGATATTCCCTTCAAAAAAAACGAAAATCTCCATTACACAAACACATGGACGATCCTGAACCTCAGTCAAAATCCATCGCACCTCGTACCCTAAACAACCATAATATGTTTATGCTTATTTCAATTTCATGATGAACCAAACCTTTACTTGGGAAATGGTTGGAAATCAGCAAACATCCATGTAAAAACTGCTTATTTGATTCCAGGTACACCCCCCCAAGTTTAACATGGTTTCCCTGAAAATGATGGTTTTTGAAAAGGAATCTCCAAACTTCCAGGGACTTAAATTTTCAGGTGAACCATGTTAAACTTTGGGGTTCCAGGTACTAATTTAGACTTCACCAAAGAATCTCCCAAAACATCCACCCACCTTCTGACGTTTCTGCAAGGCCGCAGCTCCCGCTTGAGCCCAGGTCGCATCTGATGCCTTAAAAGGGGTCTTAGGTCGGGTGGAATTTTTTGGGTCCAATCGTGGTCAAATGCGGGTTTTGGCAATAGGAAACCATAAGGGTGTTACCAAAAATAGGGATGCCCCAAAATGGATGGTTTATAATAGAAAACCCTATTAAAATGGATGATTTGGGGGTACCACTACTTTTGGAAACCCCCATAAAGATTCAAATGTTTTAGACATCAATGTTGTCTTCTAGAAATTGAAAAGAAGTAGTTCCAGAACCTGAATGAATGGCACATATTTTCCTGAATTCTGAATGAATGGCACATATTTTTGGAAGTTCAGGAAATAGTTTTTTGGAGAACTCTTGAGATATATCTTCCTGGCCCGTTTCCTATTGGCTGCGGCTATCCTTGGTTTTTTGGTGGGCAGCCCAATCCCCACCAGCTTCTTAGCTTCCCAAAAAGGACCCACTGAACGAACCCCGAAAAAAAAACTGAGTAATCCTGAGTAGTATTTACTAACTCCAGGAACTTAGTTAGGGGTCTGTTGGGATTCGCTCCCATTCAAGATGTTTGATGGAATTTTCTCCAGAAACATCATGCAACTCCAAAGCACGTGAAAAGCCAACCGAGAGGCAATGACAACCACGTTGTGCGGAAATTGTGGGCCATACCTTTGGGTGGCGTCAGGGTCAAGATGCATCTTTCCACTTGTTGCTGGCCACTACAGACTTCCCTTGGAACAAGTAGATCTAAACACTTGAGTTTGTGATTTGGAAGCATATCGGCATATTGGAGCCTTTTTTAAATGTACAAGAATCCATCAAGAATCATGCATCAAAACCCCATTGATTTCAAGACAAACACATCAAACACCCATTTTCAAGTGACCCTCAGCTAAGTGACGCATCATCCCCCAAGCTCTGGAATGCGTTCGGCATCGCATGGCCGCCCGTACCATGGCCGCCCAGTCTGGAGGTCCCAACGATGGCGGAGCCAATGGGCGTCGTGAAACTTCCCGGTGAAACCACGGTTCAACGTAAGCAACATCTCATTGAGGTCCCAATGTTGAAACAAGGATCCCAATCTACATAATGAAACTATGGTGTTCCGACATCTTGTGAACCTTCAAAATCAACAGATGACTGGCAGTTCTCCAATGTAATCCATATTAGTACCACTTCACACCACACTCTTGCGCGAAGGAGGTGGTTACCTGCAATCAAAAAGCACAAACCCGTTCCAAACCCGCATTCCTTCTTTTTCCCGCTTTTGCGCCATCAGTTTCTTGCTGCCAAGATGGCGAAGACAGTTTGAACCATTCGGATGGTTAGAAGTCAAAGGCTTCTTCTAAAAAAGGAGAAACGGTATTCATTGGCTACACCTGGCTGTTCCTCGAAAATACATAAAAATACCTTCAACAATCAAACCATTCGAGAAAAAAATGGCAAGGCGAAGAGGGCTTGGTTTTGCAAACATGTGAAAAAAAGTGGCCTCATCCCAAAGTCCCTGTTGCTAAGCCAGCACATGGAGTGCAAGTTGAGATCATTGAAATTTACTTGGCATATTCATTCCATGTCCAGCACACCTGGTGCCCTATGCTTTCCTTATGGCCCTGCCAATATAAGACAATCAACTCCCAGTACGTCGTATGACTTGCAACAAAATCATTGAAGCACATCTTTTCATTCAATTCCTGTGGTCACTTTCTTAGCTGAAGTCCCAAGGCTGAGCCTTTGAAACGTCAATAAACATTCAATCATTCAGGCTTCGTTCAGGGATCTGGGATGTCTGATTATTTCTTTTCATGGCTGAAACATCTTGCTTCATCTACTTTGTCCAGTAAGGGCATGAATCTGAAAGTCAACATGAATCAAATTTGCTCACCATCCAAAAGCTCTCAGGCCTTCATTTTGAAGGTTGCAAGCACCGGGATTTTTTGCTCGAGAAGTGGCCAGATTCTTATCTCTCCCTATTATGAAACCCAAAGTGAGCCACCTTCCATTGAATCCTGGCTGTTTAATAGGGAGCCTTAGAATGATTTATTACAATCAGCAGATAACTGTGTAGTATAATCCCCTACATACACTAAACAACTATTTTGCTTTCGTTGCTCAAGAGAATTTGCCAAGACATGAAAGTGATGACGTCCATTCTGTCAATAGAGTCTCCCTGCACATGTACATCCCGGCGCTTGGAAAAAATTAAAAAATGCAATCCCTACCAGCTTGGACATTCTCTCCGCTAGCTTGCACGATTGAGGTGCCCCCCATCTTCTGCAAAAAACAAACTTTGTGAATTTAGAATCATTCATAGTTTTGGTATCTTCTCTATCCCACCCTCCAAGGTAACAGATCATATACAACTCAGGTAAGATATTCTATCCCCTTGAAAGGTAGCTGGGAATGATGATTTTCCCTCTTTAAAAAGGTGGGATATGTTAGTTCCCAAGAGGTTAAATCTTGGAACTTCTTTGATCCTTAGATTCCTTCAAAAGGTCGCCTTGATCGGTTGGTCCTGAGAACATCCGTCGCCACCAAGCGATTAAGTGAAACCACAACTTCGGTGGGTCACTGTGGTGGTGGCAAGAAACCTCAAAAGTTTTCCAAAGGAAGGGATGGAAGCTTCAAATCAGCATTTTTGGTTGGATGGATCCTACCAAAAGTCGTTGAAATACTGGGAGAATTCAATCAGGAATCAATAGATTAGGGGGTTTCTGAATTGTGACACTTCAGTTTTGCAGCTTTGTGACATAAATATGGAAACTACGGTGCTCGTCCCCACATCTTCAAGCATTGAAGGTGTGAAACGACATCTTTTTTCAAAACTCGTTCCGCTTCTGGTGGATGAAAGTTCTCAATCAAAATCAGCAGATCATTGTGGGTTAGCGGCTATGTCATCAACCTTTCAATATGGAAGGCACATGTTTCGTGCAAACAATGAGACGCAAAAATGATAAAAAAATGTGGAGGTGCAAATTGGTCTCACCTTCTGCCACGCATTTCCCAAACACCCCGTCCCTCCATTCAAGAGACTTTGTCTGGACATGGATTGCATAAGAGTCACCTGGAAAGCAACGGGGACCTACGCCGGCCATCCAGGCCATCCATACAGGAGGCGGTTCTCCATCATTCTCCACATGGTTGCTTCAAGTCTTCTGGTACCAGAGAAGAAAAAGAGCTGCAGACTGCGAATGCAAAAGATCTACCCAGAATCCAGAAGGATTGAATTTCCTCCACTTGGTATTTCATAAGATTCGAGTTTTACAGAAAATATTTATCTTCTATACTGGGAAATCCATGGGTTCATATGCCCTTAATAACCCCGTATTTCCGCGAAAGGGGGGATACGTTGGGAGGTATGTTGGCTGGCCATTCCATGCAGCTTCCCACCTTGCGAAATGCTGCGCCCCACCTGCCATGTGTTCGATCGGCAGATGGGACCCAACGAGTACAGTATCAATAAAGAACATGAAGATTCGCAAAGTTTGACATCGACATGGAAACAACTTTCTGCTAGACAATCAACTTCATAATATTCATGTATATGTGGCACATGCACATGAGGCATGTATACATGCATTGTAACTATTATCATATAGTGTATACATGTATGTGTGTCAAGATTGTGATGTCCATTTGGAAATTCCCAGTCATTACAAACTACAACCCCCACTTCACCTTAAACCACCCCCTTGCAAGTTTCCATAAAAACTCAGCTCATGTCAAGTGTTTGTACATAGCTTCAAGCCTTGCGCCCAACGGAAAAGGTTACACTCCTTGAAACCAACAGCAAAAGGCCCTGAAAATTGATGGTTGGAATACGATCCTTTCCTTTTGGGAAGCCTATTTTCAGTGGCTTTTGCTGTTAGTTTTTGGGAAGGTACTGACCATCATCTGAGGCCTCTTCTTCCCGGCTGTGGCCAAAGTGGATGCCAACGTGGCCTCTGGTGGGACAAAGGTGATGGGGTAAGGTTGCTACGACCAAGTTGCAACAGCCGATAAAAATCGGCCAATATATATAAAAAATTCTCCAAAGATTCACTTGAAACAATACAAAGTCACCTCCTATGTTACATCTATCGTCACTAGATAGCAACTAGTACTCCTAGATCATCGAAGAAGTGGCATGCTTAGATACCACCCATGTGGCCCTTCCAATATATATCACCCCGGCCAGCCCCCGGCCTTCTCACAGGTGTCCAAATCCGTCACCGTGGACAAGGTCGAGCGTAATTCACGACCCACCTCGGGTCTTTTTGAAACCACTGAACCTGAACCAACAATGCCCAACCGTAGTCGTCTGAACAGTTGAGCTAAAAAAATATCCCCAGTATTAGAATGGCAATAAACTTAAAACGGCGAGTTTTTTTTGTCTTCGGCAGGCAAAAAAAAACGAAACCTGTGGCCATGAAGGTGACGTGAAAAGGTCATGAAAAAGACACAAACAAGAAAATAAATATAGATACTGGTTATACGCAAAGTAAAGGATGTACTTGTATGATGTATGTATGTACGTATTGTATGTGCGCACGTGTGAATGTATGAATGTGTGAACGGGCGAATGAATGTATGAATGTATGGATGTGCATACATATTCCTACTCGATTCATATTCCAGTTCCTCTATATAAAATTCTCGCACATGACCACAGAATTTACCTTGTGATCCGATAGATGCTGGACTCTTTGACTCATTCAATACGGAAATGCATCCATCCCAATCGCTCCACCAATCGCGACCTTCCAAAATACATAAAATCCAATAGATCACAAATTCTTGGACCTTCAAAATATGGGTCCACCTACCCTCCCATCTACCAATTTTATAAGCTCTCTATTTTGGGGGGGGCCATCCAAAAAAAACGCCAGCCGTTGGGCGGTGACATCCAACCGTTGGGCGGTGACGAATTTCTTTGGGTTTCCCGGGCTTGATCCGCTGGCAAAAGCCCTTGTGGAAATTCCTTGTTCAGTTCCTGGCGGAAAACTGGAAGGTGGCAGGGGTTGGAAAGAGGGACCCGTCCCAGCATCTAAGTGAGAGATATAGGAAAAAAATCATATACAACCACCTAAAAAAACCTCAAAAATACCACTTTAAAATGGGTTGTTTCAATTTGATGATTCCAAATCTGTCGCCGAAAAATGCGTGTTTCACCAAACATCCATGGAAAAAAAATGGTTAAAAATGGTGGTTCAAGGCAGTAGATAAAGGAAACAAGCAGTGGATCTACCCCCTCAACCAACCCAGCAGGATGACGACTTTCTCCATGTTTTAGGCTCAGGGATCCCAACCTTTACCTTCATTTAGTGACGATTGGATCCCAACTGGTGAAGGGTAGATTCAATAATCCACGAAAATTACAACACACCCCTAGAGCACACCCCAGGAAATCCCCTTGGCCAACTATGAAAGGAACGAATCCCTTTATAGCCTGTTGGTAAAGGTTTGGGGGTGTGTTCCAAAGGTGTGGTGAAACAGCCTTAGAGATAAATAACCACTAGATAAAGGAACCAGTAGATACACCCCCGAAATTTAACATATCGAAATGATGAGCCATAAAAATTTTGAAGCCGGGAGATACATTTCTTTTAAAAAGCCATCATTTTTTGTGTCCACGTTAGTTTTTGGGGGCGTAATTTTGGCTAGATGACTATAAGCAAGAAATAAACTACTATAAATATATATATATAGAGTAATATAGTAAATAGATGTGGAAAAAAGCATGGAAAACCAACCATCTTCTGCCAATCTTCTCAACGCCAAAATCATCGCGAAAAATCGGCAAAAAAGCAAATCTATGCAGCTTCGACCTGAATCTTCTCTAGGATGCCAGACCTGAATCTTCTCGAGGTAGCATGTTTGTTTCCCAAATTTGGCAGTACATTGTGATGTTTGTTGCGACACAATGCTGATGATTTTTTCCTGCAAAATCTTAGCGGTGAATGATTTCAATGAACATTTTTGCTGAGAGACCAAAAAAAATAATTCGGAATCATTTTGAATCATCTACCCTGTGATTTTGAGGATTCTGGCATTCTTTAGCTCCTCATCTAGTAGGGAAATATATCATCCATGGCGACCCCCAAATCGCTCTCCCAAGGACTCACAGGGGAGTCATGCAGACACCGAATCTGACAGATCCCCAGCTTTCCAAATAACCGTCGATCACTCTAAGGATCCCGACCCATCAGGATACCATGCCTGGCTATGAAATCTATGAAGCTTGGATGGTGGGACTTCTCTCATTTCGCGCACAAAACGTGCTGCGGAACTGTGGAATCTAATAATTTCAATCCCCTTCTCTTAAATTCTCACCAAGGGCCTATATTCAAAATCTTGGGCCATAGAAAGTCTCTGATAATCGGGTGAGGTCGTTGAGCTCAAGGTAGCTGGGCTATTTTTGGAGTCGGATTCCCAATCCTAAAGCAGATTTCGGGGTGGACAAGGTTTTGGTTTCATCACTCCTTTCTTTGCCCGCGAGTTTGAGAGATGACAGAAAGTCAATCACCTTCAGCGCATTGGCTCATGGAATGCTATCGAAGGCCAAATTCCACTTCACGGACGCGGGGTCTGTTCCTTCATACTGCAAGATTCCAGCAGATTTTTCGATGTATATATATGATTGCTCAAAAACCTGAGAACCAAAAAAAGCAAGCTTTTTCAGGGGAACCCCATATTTCCCCTAAATTTTGTACCCAAAAAAAATGTTCGCTTTTGCTGAAGGCTGGCGGTGGTTTTGGTCGCCTTCGTATTCACTACCTGGTTGGTGGTTTCAACCCATCTGAAAAATATTAGTCAAATTGGATCATTTCCCCAAGTAGGGCTGAAAATAAAAAATATTTGAAACCACCACCTAGCTACTCTTTTTAAGCGTTTCTGGGAACTACGTCCAATCCGGTGTCGCTCGTAAATCAGCGATTAGACTAAAGGGACTCGGGACTCCAAGCTGCACAAAAAAAAAAAAATCCCACCAATGTGGACTCGGGAAGACCTAAAAAGTTGTTATGCCAACATGTACCAGCTACATATGGATTGTTGCGTAGCAATATTAGTGCAAATATTAGTGCATCTTTTTTCGAGATGGGGGTTTATTGGCTTCGTACTTGAATGCAGCATCCATCCCTCGTATAGTATAGATGGGAGTGCCCCGGATGCCTGTGGCCAATATAGGGCTATATAATCCCGACTAAAATGTCATAATCCTGCTGGTGACTGTTGCTGGGAGGGAGAACCCAAAGCGCAACAAATATCATTTGAATGACCTACGAAGCAGAATTAGAAAAGAATCAAAAGAATCTAAGTAAATCCTAAAGCAACATCAGTATTGAAGGCTCCTCTGTCGGAAGCCACATTTTCGGTGTTAACTTTGACCACCATCACCACAACTACTGACTACTGCTACTTCCACTGCTACTAACAATACTGTTGATGGAAGAAATCCTGTACCACCTGGGATGTATGAAACCCTGTAAATCATGGGATATTTACCATATCAGCTAGTGCAAATGATCCTAGTCAGCAACACAAACCTATTCTCACCCACACCGACCTTGAGAGCTTCAGCGCATGAAGGGTTCCTGAGGCCCATTCTGATGGTTTCTTGTCCAGGATTATATGACCCTTCCAAGCACAATGAGGGGGGGTGGGCCAGATATCACCTGTACAAAAATTCAAAAATGGAGAAAAATGGGACTGTTGGAGCATTTAAGGATGGTGTGTTTCATTGGGGTTTTAAGACAAGTGGGTGAGGATTACCAGGAAAAGGCACCAATTCGGTGCTAAGGATCTTGTAAAGGATGGAAATTTGAAGGTTGGTAGACAAGCAGCGAAAAAAATGCCAAACAACTACCCCCCCCCAGAAGTTTAACAGCGAGTTTATACCTCTGAAAAATGCTGAACTGTTCAGGGCGCGAGCTGTGAAACGACTCGGGGGGTACCTCCAAAATCATACTTTTTCGTGGTCATACCTGAAGCAGGCCCTGTGCCTAAAATCACCTAAGAATCTCCCCCAATTGAAATCCGGAAAGTCATCTGAACCAAACCCCTGCGCTTTGGAGTTCCATTGTTTGTTTTATGGAGGGTATGTTCAACTTCGGCGGGGAATCTGGAAATTTCCACCAAAGGTACAACTCCTCACATTTTCCCCCGAAACACCACCTAAGTTTCCCCGACGCCATCTGTGCTTCCAAGACCTGGTACCAGCCGTCATCACGTACACACCTGGGCAACACATGTTGAAGATGTTCAAAATGTATCTCAATGAATATGGCAAAAATCATCATCATCATCATCATCATCATCATCATCATCACATCATCATCATCATCATCATCATCACCAGCATCATCATCATCATCATCATCATCATCATCATCATCATCATCATCATCATCATCATCCTCATCGTCATCGTCATCATCGTCATCGTCATCGTCATAATCATCACCATCACCATCTTACTCTTATTCTTGTTCTTCATCTTCATTGTCATGAACACCAGCGGTGGCATCAAAATGAACTCCTTGCACGGATCACCGGCTGCGAAATGTTCCAGGCTTCCAATTGGAATCCCAAGTGATTCAAAGTGACGTTTTCATCCCCTAGTTGGAGGTCACTTAACCCCTTAAAAGGGTCACTTAACCAGCCTAAAAAGGTTACAAAGGCTTGCCAGGTCTTCAATTTTAGTCGATCACCTGCACAAATTCACAAACCTATCAAACCAAATTGTATCATCCCCATGTACGTTTTGGATCCAAAATGTTTGAACTCTCAAAAATGTCCCCTGACTACAAAATCCTCACTAACAAATCATAGACCTCAATTTTTGCAACCCCCCGGGTTCCGGGTGTTTGCTTCCTAGGGGCCTTGCGGAAGCTACCACCAGATCCACCCCTCCGGGATGCCCAGGCCAAATGGGATTCAATGGCATGGCATAGTGCTCCTCAACCTCGGTAGTACCGGTGACGACTCCCTGGTGAATCAGGAAAGTGACCGACCTCCCAACTGTTGATGGATGGGAACCATCACCGGTAGTTGAGGGGAAACCTAGTAGTTTTATGAATCTACTGTTTTGCTACAGGGTTTGGGTTTGGGATACATCCAAAAGGTGGTTTGTTTGGGAAATTCTGAACCATCAACAGTATCATGGCATAAATGGTGGTGTTCGAGGTCTATGACAATGGCAGGGAGACAAAGATGTTGATCCAACTAGCAGCTGAAAGGAACGACACTCTGAGTCTACCCCTGAAACAAACATGGAAATGGAGGCCCCCGGAAAATGAGTTTCGTCATGTTCCACTTCCATTTTGGCAGAAGGCTCCATATAATGACATCTGATGTCCATATCTCTTGTGATATAATCTATGGATTCATCTGAAATTATATATGAACATGAAAAAGGGAACACCTTCCATGACTCCTGTAACATTCATGTATATGCCAACCCTACGGTACTGGGCCGACTTCCTGTCCAAGTGACACGTTTCTCCAGAAACTCTCGCAGTTCGCACTGGCGTCGCGTCAGGCAATGCATGGAGGGTTGTTCGAACAACCAGTGGGAAGGGCGAGTGATGAATACAAAACCCGCCCAAAATGATGTCTTCAATGTAATTTCCCGAAGTTTAACAGCGAGTTTCCCCCTGAAAAATGATGGGAATGGAAGACTACTTTCTTTTCTTTTGGATCCTTTCCTTTTGGGTGTTGGCCTATTTTCAGTGCCTACGTTAAATTTGCAGGGTGTAATTTTTGTTGGGGAGATGTATTTCCTGATGTACCAATCTCAAGACGGTCACTGGAAACACCCACTGGATCTCATGACCAGGGGAAAAAAAACGAGCGAATGCTGGAGAAAACAAGGAAATCAGCACTGTAAACCTAAACCACCGAAAACTATCGAAAATTAAGAAATCACAAGACAGCATGAATAAAACCTGCATAAATCTCGGTACACATTACACGTTTTCTGCTGAAGAAACAGGACACATGAATAAAAGAGGCAAAATTGTGCTTCACTTTCATCATGTTCAACTCCCAGAATCAAAAAGAAATGGAAAAAATGTCCATTTTTCCCATGGTTTTTTTTTGGCAGCCATAAGGGCCACTCCACCACTTGCAAAATCGCCAAATCGCTAAGCAGGAAAAGGGTGGTCGAAAAAAAATCAATCCCAAGCCGCAGGCCGCAGGCGCACCTCATCCATGTATGCCCAAGGCCTCCGTCCGGGAAGGGTTTGGAAACATATCCCATCCCCAAAAAAAACGGAAAATGGGAAAATCATCATCTTCAAAAAGTGGCGTTTAATGGTATATTAGTGTTAGTTCCCAGAAGGGTATTATCAGATGTATGACTAGAAGGTATTGAAATCCTCAAAAATGGGAAAAATGATCCAGTTCTAAGAATCTCAACTTTTCAACATGAGAGCTTAAGAGAAGGGAAATCCAGGAAAGATCTGTTTGGGGGTGCGTTTCTTTAAAAGAAAACAAGGGAAGTGGGGAAACACTGGCGCAACATCGTTGATGTTTCTTGAGGGCGAATGTGGGACTGGAGGAGTAGGCGTGGATCGGCTAAAAACATCTAAAAACATGTATGTCTCTAATAGACAAACTGCCAAATGCTCCAATCAGAGGTCATGTGTACCAAGAAACCCCACCATTTCTCATTGAAGTTCAAGCATGGGCATAGATTGATTTCCATCGTTCATATAATATTATAACTCCACCCCAAGATGCGATCCTCCCATCATCATCCCCTGGAATCTGCAAGATTGTTCCAAACTGAGCACCGAGACTTGTCATCGTGACCTTCACAAAAACCCTCCCACACCTCGGTCGAGACTCACCAGGTTGAGGTTTTCGTAGGTTTTTCCCCCGTTATTTAAAGGGTTTTTTGTTTACATCCAAAAGGTGGTTGGCCTTATCCTGAACCATAAACAGTATGCACAAATTTCCAACAAAACCAGAAGGATTCTGCCGTCGGACTGTGGGGTCCCTTCATCGGGGGAAGGCCAAAGAAAAATGATCCTTGAAGGCAAGGTCCCCATGTGCTTCTTTGGATCAACACCTCATCAATGGTATCATTTTGTATACACTCTGGAAGATTAACATGGAACCTGAAAATGATGGTTTGGAAGATGATTTTCCTTTTCCACGGGTGTATTCTCAGGCTCCATATTAATCTTCCGGGGTGTAACTTTTTCTTTTTGGCGCTGTAAATGATTTTGTGGAATGGAAAAAAATTGCTCATCCAAGAGGCCACCAAAAAGTTCTCATCCAATTCCTGGAAAAAACATGCGGAGAGTCAGGGTATCTCCACGGGCAAATAATATCTGTATATATATAATATTGTGTGCACAAAAAAAATATTTTTTTTATACACATGAATATATCATGTATATACGTAATCTGTACGAGAACATACTACTGTAATTCATCTATAGTCGGTACAAACCACAAATGTATCATCACTAAAACACATGTGTAAAAACAAATTGAGTTTGTTTTTATGAATCAAATATCATATCCACAGGGTGCCTCCACGGAAGCTTCTCTTATCTTAGGGTATTGAAAAGGATCCTCCAAGCCGGAACATGAGATTACGCTTCAATATCAAAACTTCCAGCTAGCAAAACAAGCATGTTACTACCGTATTGCCATATTGCAGTACGGCAACTCCCACACCCTTGAAAACTTCAGAAAAAAACCTCGTTAAATAGCGGTCAGAAAGAAGAGATTCTGGTTTTGGAAAGCATTCATTGACCACAAATTCTGTGTTAAACTCTTGCGGTTTTTCAGGTCATCATTTTCTAATCAAAAAATCAGAAAGATTTCAAATTGAAAAGGTGCACAGTCCACTTCATGATTGGAAGAAACCTCTCAGGTCAATACTGAGGTCCCCTTCAGATCCCCTCAATCAGACTCAAACACTGCACCTGTGGGAAGTAGAAATTGAAACACTCTGCACCGTGTCGCACTGCTCCCGATTCACTCGTGGCATCAACGATGCCCTGTCAGGCTCTGTGGCATGAGGATCATCAGGAAGCACCCAGTTGCGGTGGTAAAGGGGCCGAAGATAAACAAATCCTGTACTTCAAGGTTGAGCAACGTCATTTTTTGAGGTCTTGTAGAGGGTGATTGTATTCAAAATAGGGTCGGGGAATTGCAATCACCATCCCCATTCACCACCATGTTCGACCATCATCATCCTCATCATTATCGTCATCACAACCATCAAAACCCACATGATCATAAATCTTCATCTCTGTCTTTACTTACTTAGTCAATAGACCCTGAAATAAAAGTTTGAACTTTATTTTCCCTACTAAATATGTAATTATGTAATCCCAAAAAGTTTAAAGCTTAGCAGCCATTGGCCAAGTAAGTTTACTAGTTGGTGGTTGAACCAACCCATTTGAAACATATTAGTCGTCAAATTGGGAATCATTTCCCCAAGTATATAGGGGTAAAAATTAAAAAACAACTTAAAACCAACCACCTACTGTTGNAGGGTTTTAACCATCCCAGGTGGTGCAGGATTTTTTCCATCAACAGTAGTTTATATTATTCACCATGGTTTCTTGATATTCGCATGTTGGAAAAACTCAGAAATTCCACAACTTTCTGCCTCGATGAGACGGTAGGAGGTGGCATCCTTGGTGACCCAGAAATCCCCAAGGCCAAGCCCCGCCTTTTCGGATGGTGCATACAACCTTGTATATTTTAATGGTAGATATCTACCATAACTGACACCGGGAAATAGGCCCTGAAAATAGGCCATCCCAGAAGAAAATGTCATCTTCCAACCATTGATCTTCAGGGATGTTCGTCTTAGGTACCAGGTAAGACATCCGTTTTCCTCCAAAAATGCTGATGTTCAAAAAGACACACTATTGAATGGATTGGACATGATTCTAATATGATTGTTTTTCGCTATGGTTTACATAGAACTGAGACCAACTGTTATATTATAGGTTTGGATATGGAATGGAATATGTTTGCAATATGTTTGCAATATGATTGTTGATATGGTTTTTGATTTTTTCATATTTTTTCCTTCGAAAATGTTGATTCCTCCAAGTGACTCCAAAACCATACTCCGGGATGTCAGGATGAAATCCTGGAGATTAAAAAACGGCCCCAACTTTGGAGGGAAAAGCTTTGCAAAAATGCTTCTTCGCCAAGATTGTTCCAACTTTCAGTTCTTGAATCTCTCCGACATCTCTATATACCGGCAAATCACTTAAAATTCACCAGAGCACATGTTTTCACCCAGCACTTCTTCAACTTATTGTACAAATGTGTTCTTGAACTCTTCGTTTCAAATGCTAGGCTTTTCAGCTTTTCAATAGGACCTTCCACCCTTTTTCATGGGACTGATGCTGTGTTGAAACCCCCACCTGCTTCATGAGCTTCTTTCAAGACCTCCAGCCAACGCCTTAGATGCCCCCGTTGCCGATGCCCGGTTCGACGGCTGTGATGGCTGATATCCAGGAAGTCTGAATCTTATTCCTGGAAAATCACAGTGTTGCTAAGGATCTGCTGATGATAATATACATATGGGTTGTTTCCAAAAATAGGGGTACCCCAAAATGGATGGGTTATAATGGAAAACCCTATTAAAATGGATGATTTGGGGGTACCACTATTTTTGGAAACATCCATATCCAGATTTGATGCTTCAAATGGAAGTCACAAAAGCCTTCCCACCTTGGATTTCCAAGTGCCGAGTTTTCACGCATGAAATTTCCAGGTCAATGACCAGAACTCCAAGAGCCCCAGGATGAGTGAACTCATCTGCGGATGATCCTCTTGGATGTCAATCTCACAAGTTCCAAGGCCACCAAAAAACCCACGAGAACCACTTCCTCACCATCTGTCAACAAGAGACGAGGTCCAAGAGGAGGGTGAAGGCTTTCGCAGAAGTTGCTCCGTATGTTTCAAGGCCTCAAATCAATTAGAGAAGAAAATGTACCAACAACCTGGTCATGTGATGATGTATAGTCCCGTAGTATGGATATCATAACATGGGAGTGACAAACCCACAGTTTCTTTCAAGCAAATATCGTTCACTATACGTTTGATTCCTGGAGGGCAAATCATTTATAATACATAATCATTAACATACAGGCATCAACAGGTGATGCCGGTGATGCCAGGGGTCCCTCTCTCTCATTTGTTTGGCTCCCAACCCACATAGCCAAGTCCGCTTGATCTTGGGGCAATCCTCGGCGATGAGATCATGTGCCCGAAGCTTCCGGAAATGATAATTTAGCGCCAACAAATCATCTATATACACCCCACACCCTGCATTTTTCACGTGAGATACAACATGATAGTTTGGAAAAACTGTAGTTTTAAAAACAAGGACTGTTTTGAACATCTATCTTAAATTTCAGGTCTGAAGGGCACGGTTGACCAATGATTGCCCCATGATCCACTTTTGTTTGTAATTTGCACTTCAGTGGGTCAAAAGTGCAGAAAATTTGGGTCATTTGTGCGAAGTTGCAATGATGATTTAAACAGTTCTAAGGGAAGTTCGCACACGTGGGTTAAAGTCAATGGCACGGGTGTACCCGCAATCTTGCTAATCTCAAATCTGCTTTCGTCACAAAATCCAACATCAGGACGAGACTAACAAGTATATAGTTTGGAGAGGCCCCAAACTGGTTGAGTTGGCAAAGTGGCCTCGCAAAGTAGTATCATCAAAAATTGCCTAAAATGTGAAATGAACATAAATGAACCTTAAAACAGAACTTGTCTTGAAAAAACTCAATATGGTGTAATGGTTAATGGGTATGTATACAATCAATCTAAGTACATGGGGTCATCCGGCCGCTTAAAAAAAAACGCTCCAAGAAAAAACTGCAAGCCGTAACCCATCAATCCCCAACCTCCGCCACATGCAACCCACCATGCACCCCCTTCCAAGGTCACTGGAAAAGTTTCACAGCTTCATGTAGCCGAGCCCTTTCAATACTAAGGGTTTACGAATCTGGCGTATAAAGATTATTGTCACGATGATAAGTTTTTTTTGCCAATAATAGGTCTCTCTCTTGAATGATTTTTTACCTCAAATCTGGCGGAATTTTCCCCTTGCTTCTTTGAATAATCCATTTTGTGGGGCGTTGACGTCGCGTTGATGGTCTTTAAATCAGCCCAGAATCGGCTGTATGCCATGCCACGACTTCCGACCTGGCCGCGACTGTATTTTATTTCTGATGACCAACCAACGAACCAACCAACCAACCACTCCTGGAAAAACATAGTTGCTGTAACCCAAAAGAAATTCATGATTAATCCATCCCTAAATAAGACTACGTAATAATCATCAGAATTGTACTAGTAATAATTGAAAAAAAATAATAATATATAATAATAATAATAACAGCATCATTACACCTACACAATGGTCCTAGCATGATGGTTTTCTGTTTCAGGGGTGGGCATAGTGAATTCATACAACCAACTTAGGGTGTTTGGAGCTCATTTGGTTAATGTTCTGGTAATCTGACGCACGGTAAAATGTCAAAATATACCGCACGAACATTGCAACATTCGTTGCGTCAGCAAGTACCACTTTCACCAAATACGCCTCTCCCATCTTTTTCCCCCTAGTCTCAAATGGTAGAATACCCTTTGTATAAGCCATTTCAAAAGCAGGCCTCTTTTTTGAAGAAAAGAAGCACATGAATCTGGCCAATTTAAAATATCCAACCTCGATTTACCTGAAATAAGGGATCCCCTCAGCTACGTTTTGGGTGTCCAGGTCGGGTGAGGTGGCTATAATTTGACAAGATGAATGGTATGTTTATCGACATTTGGGATTTTTAATGGTAAATGATGGCAAAGGTAGGTAAATATACCAGTCCCGTAGATCGGTCATGGGAATGTACCAATCACCCACATCTTCTTCAACTCTCCCCTAACTCGCCCACCGTGAAGGTGTCAAAGTCCGATACCACCTGAGGTGAAGCCGCGATTCGGTCATGTATATCAAGCAGAAAGTCCTTCAACTGCTACATCACACTGTTGATGGTTCAGAAATCCCAAACAACCACCTGGGATGCATAAGACATTAAAAACCCCTGTGAAAATTGTATTTTTGGCAAATTTACCATATCAACTGGTGCAGGATATCTTCCATCAACCGTATCATATCAATATTTTACCACTGTGGAATACTTATTGTATAAAAGATCTAATGATATACAAAAAACAGATGTACAGGAATCTACTCTATGTGTACATAAATGTGTATAAATGCATATAAATGTGATCTGGGCCTCAATCTGATCTCTCTGCAAATGGCAGGGCGATTTTGCTGTTTTTGATCTGTCCTTGTTTTATACGGAGGTATCATATCAAAGGCGCACAGCCCAAAAGTTGGTGAAGAAACAGCTGTGTCTCTGAAAAGCTTCTGCCCTTGGTTGTGCATTTTTGGGATGTCTCAAGATTCATGAGTCAGTCGAATGGAAGGAAACTCTTCAGAAGCTGTTGACTACCATCAATACAAATATTCATCCATGAATACTCACAAAAATTCATTGATAAAAATCCACCCACTTCCATAGCCGTCATGGCATGTCGTTTTCCAAAATCTCTCACTCATCGAGCTCTTCATCTGTGTCCACCTATCTGTTTCCCAAGCGAAGAGTACCAATACAGGAACTAGTTGGTAGTTTCAACCCGTTTGAAAAATATTACTCAAAATTGGATCATTTCCCCAAGTAATTAGGGGTGAAAAAATATATAAAATTTGAAAACCACCAACCGGTGGAACCATTCCACCCTGCAATCCCGAAAAACAAAGAGTCCCTGACCGGTTTGACCGTGCTTTCAGCATACGCGATCAGAAGCCCATGCGGATTCATCGCGTTGTCCTCGCCCGTTAAAAAACCAAGGGCGCAAAATACGTCCAAAACAATGACTACCCATGGGCCCCAAAAACCTACATTGTCCTATTTGTCCTACATGTTTAGAGGATTTTAGATATGGTATATAAATAGACTAGGTTTTAGGTGGCCAAAACTTTGATCTTTCATGGTTTTGGGGGCTCATGGTAGATGTATATGCATTGAAAGGTTGGGACACAGTGTCTCTCCAAGGAATTTCCTTACCACCCAAAAAAAGAAAACAGATGGCCACCAAAGACCTGCAGCACTGGATAAACACAACTACAGTCCAACTGGACCAAATGGATCACCATGTTGCCCTCGTCACAACAATCAAGGTCACTCAAAAATGATTCATAAAATGGTTCCATCAACTTCCTCTCCCCCACCCGAAAAAACCAACAACAATAAAGTTGCTTTGTCACAAAAACTTGGACTTTGCCTAAAAAACCCTCAAACTTCTGATGCATCTTCAAAAAAAAAGGTATATATCTCCTGGTCGTATTGGAAGAGAACCACCTTCGGCTTTGAATCGCCACGCACCGCTTGCAAATTCATATCCATGAAGGCCTCATGGAATGACTCCGGAGATCCAACAAATGACCAATGACGGCATCATCCAGGGCCCCCCAAAGTCGGTTGCAAATCTTATGACGTTGCGCGTTTGACGTTTGGATACTTAGACCTTCGTCACTTATAGTGGAGGAATGTAAAGAAAAACAAAAAAAAAGACATGCACCATATGACAGTCCGGGAGTTACCCGGACTAGGCAAACGAACGTTTTCCGCAGATTTTTTTCAAATTGTCAACAAAGATGTTGGAAACATCTCAGGGTGAAAAATTAAAGAAAAAAAAACCTCGGAAAAGGAGATTCCTATTATAAAACCAGCATCTTTAGGGGTTACAGGATGTTATTTTTCGGGAGTGTATCTTGAAATGGTGAATCTGAAAACATGGTGAAACCACCGTGGGAATTCCAGGAATCCCGGGACACCACACTGGAGAGGAGATGCGCCCTGTCTCCCAGCCAACGGCAGGTTGAATATCTGGCCTGGGGATCTTGGACAAATCATCGGAAAGAGCGGTTGGGATGGGATATCAACATTAGTTAACACTGATCAATTTACACCCCTAAAAACTAACATGACGGTGGAAAATCCCCATTCTTCAATATAGGAAATACAGGAAATACATCTTCAAATGGTGGTTTTTCCATTGTCATTCGCTAGTTTTCCATTGTCATGTTAGTTTTTGGGGGGGGCTTCTATTAGGGATGTGGATCTATCAAAGTGTTGTAGGATTTGGTTCATCAAAAAGGTATTGGAAAAGATTTGGAATGATTTCACTTAAAAGTTTTCATACTGAATTACGTTGTTACGGGCATGCGCTGGCAGTGTTCCATCTTGAAACAAAGGGCAACCCCTCAGCCCCCCTAGAACCAAGGAACTTATCAATGAAGGCGTAGCGTAGAAGCGGTTCCGGCCTTAGCTACACCACGGTGAAACATAATTTATCAAAGGAGGTTTAACGAAGTTGCACAATAACAGTGGTCATTATATGACACCAACCCAAACTCCATGCATTATTTTGGAGAAATCCTTCAAACATAAACAAATACCATACATTTGTATTGTTTGATTCCATGTACTTCACTGAAAAATGACTGATGCTCTTCCTGTGTAAACTCCATGGGCCTTGGAGAGGACACTAAGTTCCAATCACATTCAGTCCAGGTGTTGCAGGATATCCGTCCAAGGGAATGATGCGACGGTCCTGGCGACTGAGAAAGGGAGATAAAGAATGCCTTTCTTTGAAGCAATTGAACCCTAGAAATTTAACATAGATACCCCCAAAAATGATGGTTTTTTGAAAATGTATCTTCTTTAACATACGGCGATTTTTGGTTCCTGAACTTTCAGGTTCGTAATTACTGTAATTATATCAAAACCTCCCTATCTTCCCACATGGATCTCCTATAGTTCAACTGCCTCGCATCCCTTCAGACATGTTGAAAAATGGGCCCTGCCTCAATGTCAAGGCCTTCTGAGTCCATATAACTCTGCAACTGCCCCGAAGCCTTAAGCACAACAGGGGACAAGGGGCATAACATCATCTGGTGGAGATTGATAGAAAAAAATTGAAAGGCGTGCCTGGTGTATAACACGAAATTTACAACAAGCTTTCTCACTGCACACTAGGTTACAGGTCAAACATGCAGAGTATCATCGGTGTAAACATCTAAGTATGTCATGTTGCATCCTTGCACGGGTTGCAACTTCTAGTATAAACCTCTTGAGTGCAAAGAGCACTTGGAATTCATGTGTTTTATAGTAAAGATCTACCTTTTTCATTGCTTTTGGATACAGGATCAACATTTCAAGAAGAACAGACAGAACAGTACTTTGTTCAATGCCACTCTCTATGAACATCAGGGGATTCGTTAAGCACGGGATGAGAGCTCAGTAGCTGCAATCTCAGCAAACGGAACCTCACACCCCCCAATCCAAAAAGAAAAACATCCCACAAAAGAACCACACAAAAAATGATTATGAATCATCACCCTCTTAAAAAATGGCCAAAAATCATCACCTCACCTCACACACATCACATAACATCACATAACAACGAAAAGACGACATCCACAACCAGGGGCGGTTTCCGCAGAAGAAACCCCGAAACTTTCCTTCCAGTCCATTCGTTTGGGGCTCCCAGCCCGCCGTCGTAACTCTTCGGAGCCGAAATAGATGGTGATCCGCGACTCTGGGGGCGACCTGGAGCAGATGCCAACAACTGAGGAGCGAAGATGTGGGATATCTTTGTCGTTCTTCAAAAAAAAAGGAGTTGTTGTTATGTATCCAAGAAATCTCCAACAGGATCGTTCCTGAACGGACCCCGAAAAAACCTGAGTATCTAATGGCTCGATCGCAACTTCCTTAGGGGTCCGTTGGTAAGGTCCTATTCAATTTTTGATGGAATGTAGGACCAAAAAATGAGTACTGGAAAATGAAAAGGAAACGCAACCTTTGCTTTCAGAAAATTCTAATTGAAAACAAAACTCGCCTAGTCCTGTTATGTTGGTGAAGCTGACTTTGAACTGCCATATCAAAAAAGCTTGAAACTCGATCTATATACTTCACTAACCCCTATATTGGGTGTTTCCTGAAATGGTGGTACTCCCAAAACACCCCAAAATGATCATTTTTAGGTTTGAAAACCAATGGTTGTTGGGGAAACCCAGCATTTTAGGAAACCCCCCATCTCATCATATCCTCATCTGATCCTCTGATCCTCACATCTCAGGTGCCATACGGAGTCACATCAGCTTTATCGCTCCTTGGGAGAATGGGAGAAGGGATGGTTTTGTTTTATTCCCTTGAAATGGCGGGGCAAATGTTTGACACAAAAATTCTAACCAACCCAAAATTTGGTGCAGGATTTCATTCCCGGGAAAAAAAAACGAACATGTGCCCTGAAAAATGAGGCTTGGAAGACGGTCCTTTCCTTTTGAAATGGTCCCTTTTCAGGGGACATTCGTTCGTTTCCAGGAGGGTATTCATTAGGGAGTATGTCAAGATGTTTCAAGTATATATACACATGTAAAAGCATTTTTAAAGCTGTGAGTGATAGAAATTCACAGGCAACTAACAGCTGAAAGAGTTGACAAAGTCGTGGCAACCATGGGAGCAAAGTGGGGACAGGAACATTAAGTGTGAACTCATCTGGTGAACCAATTCCGTGACTACTTCATGGCCAAACACGTTCATCACTTTGTTTGAGGAGTCATGCAACTAACTCCATAGGAAAAAAATACCATACCCATACCCAACAGCAACTTCAAACATATCCAATGTAATGCAGCATTGAATCAAAGTGCCCTGTGGAAGCTGATTTCCAAATAACTTCCCAAAGTTTGCAGATTCATCTTAACAAAGGTCTCAACACGCATAAAAGGCAGGTGAACCTCGAAAAAAAAAACTCTTAATTTTCATACTACTGGTTGTTTGATAGGGATCCCTATAATGGTTTATTATAATCCCTACATACCCGGGTAGTATAATCCCCAACAAATACCCTAAACAACCAGGATTTGTTCATTCCTCATGTGGTTCAGTAGCAAGTGACCCAAGCTGGTCAAGGACACCTATGACGAGTCTTGGAGCTTTCCCCAATCTTTCATTGGTTTGCCTTTGGTCTGACCCCCAGGATTCCAGTCACAAATGAATAAATGAAGGTTTAGGTTTGGATTCCCTACCCAAAAAATATGTATATAACCTTTTTTTGGGTGGTGACTGGCTTGCATCCTGGGGCCCGGGGGGTAGATTGTAGATCCCAGGTTTCCCATGATTGGAAGTCATCTCCATCGGCCAAGCATCTCTTGACTGATCTGTAGGAAGGGCACAAAGCCAGAGAGCCGATTCCTAAAGGTCGCTACCGAAGCTGACTCGAAGGCACTGGCAGGTCACCACTGTCCCACCCTTTTAGCGAAACGGATTGATCGATACATCCGGAAATACATGCCAAGTTGGAAGGGACCGAATCCTGAAATGTTGAAACTTTTTCAAATATGCAGAATTCACCTTCACTTAGGACTTTTAGGACTTAGACTAAGCAAGTATTGCAGGATATCAGTGATATCAGTATGTTATACGTTCAACAAATGGAGGCCTCGATCCCTGACCACCAGCAAAACTAGAGTATCTGAAGGATCTTGATGCTTCCTAAAGCTTCATGTAGTTCCCCACCCTTCCCAAAATTGTCCGATGAAATCATTCCCCAGGTGGTCAGGTGGTCCCTCATCATAGGTGGTCCATTGCTGCATCCTCCAGGCGGTCAGGGCTTCCCGAACAACTTTGCTGATTTGCCCTTGACGTTCAAGCCTTTCCCCACCTGAGAATGAAATCTGCATCAAGCCTTCCAAAGGAGAATGAAGGGTACATTAGTACATGCGTTGGGTCCGACGCCTCAAGCTCTGTAACAGGGGATAAACAAAGGTTAATTAAGGTCCCTTAGTAAAATTGTGATGATTATGTTCCCACTGTTGAAGGGTTTAGAGCTGCCCCCAATATATTCGCTTTATATATATACATGCATACCGCAGGCGACTCTCCAATGCGTACTATCTTTTTGAACAACCATACTGTATCCCTTCGGAGGGTTTTGGATATCCCGCCACGGTGGGATATCCTGGGGCTACATTGGGCCTTTGTGGGAGCTTCCCGCTTGTCAAGGTTTGTTGAATGACAACTTTTCCCTTTGGTGAGGTTGGAAGATGTGTCTTGTGGGTTCAGGCAATCATTATTTGCATATGGTTTGGGAGAAGAGCGCCAAGGACATTCGGCTCTCCTCCTTGGCCCGGGTCATCATCATCTAACTTAGAATATATCACAAGAATGATCAGAAAGAACGGCAACAGCAGCAGCAGCACTACTATATATCCCATCGGCAGAAACAGCAGAAACAGCACCAAGACAGCAAAAGCAACAACAGCAACCACCAACCACCACCACCCCCGCCGCCACCAAAACAACAACAACAACAACAACAACAACAACAACAACAACAACAACAACAACAACAACAACAACAACAACAACAACAACAACAACAACAACAACAACAACAACCGCAACCGCAACCAATGACGCCACGACCACTATCACTATCACACAACTCATTGATATCTGATAAGACCTTGATGCTAGTGCTGTTGTGAGATGTTGTGAGCATCTATTGGCTGGACACCTCTCGACTGCTCTTCGGAAAACCGTCAGGCACAAGGCCCTCCACTCGCCCCCGCAGTCCCCTAATCGCTGTCATTCCAATCCTATGCCGCTCCGGAGTTCATCGATTTCATCGATTCCATGGCCGCAACACTCCCTTAATTTTGGGCACCCCTACAGCGACGCCACTCAACATTTTGGCAATGGCATCGCGGCTCGTGGGTCGATAGACTGCGAACCTGGTTGACGAAAAGATCCACTTTTTGTGTTTCGAAGATATACAAAGAAACAACCTCACCTGCTTGAACGTACATTAGAAAACAGAGACCCAAAAGGAGAAAGAGAGAGGGTGAAATCCACAAATATACATTTATAGACATGCATGCATACGTAGAACTGAACTGTTCAAGTACCATTTAAATCTAAAGGTATCATATGGCATCAACAATGCATCACAAGCATGGTATATCTCAACTACATTCATCCCGCAGGCTCCAAGGACCCGAGCCACTCTGTATCTTCACCTGAAAATTGACAGCAGAACGGGGTTGAAGACATGAGATACGCAACAACCTGCTACCTAAAAACGCTTAGATTCCCACCAAGCCCATTGACACGATCGTTCTTTTTCTGACAAAGCTGCTTACCAACATCATCCAACAAAAATCAGATTTTTCGGTACGGGAGAAAAGGAGAAAAGGTGAAAAACAGGTGCTGCAAAGTTGGGACCGCTGGGATTTTCTTTGTTTTTTGATGGGATTTTCTCCTTGAAGCTGCTCGACTGTTGACCCGTGACCCTGATCCAGTTCAACTGGTTCGACCGCGCCGGATCCGGAACCGGTGCGGGTAGGCCCCGAAATCGTGGTCCGGTCGTCCTTTTTGGACCACGATTTCGCCAGCCTTTTGTTGGGGAGAAACGTAGCAACACAGTGGTCCAACTTGGCACACACTGTTGAAATGTATCATCGACTGGGGAGGGAAGCCACATCGTCAGAGAAGCATTTTAAGTTCAAAATGATGTTGCAGCAGTTGATTTGCATAAGGAAAAATGACAGAAATTGACAACCCTCACGGTGAGGTCATGCTGAAAATTGCAGCTCACGGCATTCGAACCGCTTGCGACATTGCGCCCAGCCTTGGTCTATGGTCATGGCTAGTCAACCTGTACCCCCCTAACCTACCTGCCCGGAAATAGGGGCTTAATAAAGCCTTATTAAGGGAAACCAATGGTCAATAAGCCATCAAGAAGGCCCTATTTCTGGGGGAGTACGCTAGGAGGGGGGTAGGTTGATTAGCCATAATATGGAGCTTACCGTTGTTCTCCTGATTGCCCAAGAGGAAAATCCTAGAAGCTCGGGGCCTAATGGGTTTTGGGCTGAAGTTGTTTCCAACATATATAGGTTTAAAATGGTTTAAACCCTAGTCACTAGTCATCATTCTTTACAAGTGCACGTCAATTTCGTATGTGTTCTTATCTGCAGTTGTTAGTACCATAGCAGCTACATGAAACACCTGAAGTGCTAAGCAATGGCTGTTTCATCCAGGATCCCTGCCAATTTTTGTTGCAATTCCGAAGTAGTACCATTCTGCAAAATTGTCACCATGATCGTGGGATTCAGACATGATAAGCTAAGTACCAGTCCTTGGTAGAGGCCAGTATGCCAAGGGGCATGCAGCAAGCCTTCAGTGGTTGCCATCCCTTCTCGCAAGCCTCATGCAGATACAAATTGGGCTCAACGTTTTTCATCATCGTCACGGTCATCATCTCCATCCTTGTTATGGAAACCAGTAACCAGCACCCTGCAAACAATTAATTTACTGAACAGATCATCGCACAAATCATCTATATAAAATCTTTAAACAAAAAAGATCCTCCTAATAACAACTCCATGCACCCTCTTCCCAGCAATTTTCCCAGAATCTTTCCGCCAAACTACCGAAATGACCGACACAAAGGTGACCGCATTGGGCTCAACCAGTGAATCTCCCATGGCATCAAAGAGGAACAAGGCACGCTGCCAGCGACCTCGCCAGGACAACTCACAACTCCAGAATTGAATGACTTTCCCTTTTTAACTGCTTCTTACTCAGCCAAAGGACCATAAAATAAAAGTTTGAGCTTGATTTTTCCTACTAAATATGTAACCCCCAAAAGTTTAAAGGTTGGCCATTGGCTGAGTCAGGCTTGAAATTTAGAGCATCTTAATGGCTTCACACATGTCCAGTCATAACTAAATGTTTGCCCATCTCTGTTTTGGTTCACAAATACCCAACACCTTTGGAAAATTGCCGACACTAAAGATGCCCTAAGGTGAGTGGATTACACCATGGATTTTTTCAGCCCAACCAGCGAAATTTCCAAGTTTAGGTGCTAATCAAAAATCTCTCAATGAGAAAGGAAGGTTACAAAATAAATTCAAAAATGACAGGATGATAGAATCCTGTTCCTAGCTCCCAATGTCTGAATGATTGGATGAGTTGAGCATGATTTGATGACTTTACCAAAATCTTAAATTGAAACATTGGCTTTCTTTCTCTTCTCTATATATAGACTACCTTTGTTTTCAAAAGCAACTGTGACAGACAAAACAACGGAAACTTCTGTCTCGTTGAACCCACGGGATGTCCGGCCTGCTTGGTGGAGGGAGGCAACCACTGCAGAGAAGGAGATCACATCCCCTTGCGGCATGACCTGTGGATGCCGAGATTTTTTGGATGGATTTCTTCCATGAAGTCTCTTAACTCTGGTGCCTTTCAAGCCAAGTTGAATCTAAAGAAAGGCACTTTGATCTCTAATGATCATTTATCTGGCCGAAGTATAATATTTCACCAACCTAGATTTGCCTGAAATAAGGGGTCCCATTTCCCGAAACCTCTTCGCTACATTTTGGGCCCCCAAAACTCCCGTGAGGTCGCTAAAATTTGACCAGATGGATGAAAAAAAGGAGTTCTTTACATCAACGAATAGTTGGAGGGAAAAAAACGCTTCCAAAATTCACAACTTATAATCTTGTGATTCACCCTCCCTGGAACTAACATAGCACCTGAAACACTGGGGTTGGAAGATGAGTTTCCTTTTGGAAAGACCTCCTGCTTGGTGCTATGTTAGTTTTCGGAAGTGTATATACAATGCTGGTTTTCTGGTGGATGTGGCTGAAAGGGATTTTACCTCAAGCCATTTACATCACCCAAAACTGTCAATTCCATTGCACTACCGAAGTCAGAAGGTGTGTCGGTGTGTCTGGCGTCAATCGCCTCGATTGTTGAGGTCTTTCAGTTTTTGCTTCAATCAATCAAAGGCTGATGGATGTTTGGTGAAACAACCAATGTTTTTTACATACAGACATACAGAAATAACTTATATTATATACGTATAGAATCATCCATCTGAAAACCACCACCACTAAAGAATTGACTGTTCATCGCTTTTTTCTCATGATGATCCATGTCACCCGAAGCTCATAGTCTGTGTTGCTTGGTTTTCCCCCCGCATTTGTTTGTTTCCTTTCACATTGCCTCATTCAAAAAATAGAGCGCCAGTTGCCATTTCCTGCCCTTTTCACATGCACTGATCGTTGCATTGAAGCTGATCTTACTGGGCACCACGTCAGCCTCCAACCAGGTGGTGATGCATCGACATGCATGGACATGTGGCATGATCGGGGCTCTTCAAACCTGAAAAATGGACAAGACTCACGTGAAACAGGAAGGATCCTTCACCAATGCTCGTCCTTCCAATAATCATACCCAGTTTAGTGGAGTTTAGTGGGCCCCTTTTTAAAAGACACGGCTCGTTTCGTTTCCTCTACAAGCAACCCAGTCATTGTCCATGGATTGCTCGCCCTCCCGTTTTCCACCAACGCTACCTATCTCTTCGTTCCAACACTCCATGTAATCCAAGCATCAACCTCTCTTCATCTTAACTTACCTTCATCTACCCGCTACCCCAACCCGGGCCACCTTTGGTTGGTTTCCCAACCCGAAAAAAATTAGCGGGGAAATCTCTGCCTGAAGCATGGTATTGAAGAGGAAAACAGCCATCTGCCAATGCCCAACTTTCTCACAGGAACTGATCGCTGCATTGAAGCCTATTACCTGGGTCCAGTAGCATCTGAAGCTGTTGAACGAACTACCCCGTTACCTAACGGGAACTGGGAAGGAGTCCATATCTGGCCAAATTATGATATTTCACCAACATGGATTTCCCTGAAATACACCATTTTGGGTGAGGTCGTGTGAGGTCGCCAGAATTTGACCATAACATATCTCACCAAACGGGAAAGCCGGAAAATCATCGACCCAAACATATGCATGTACCTTGGGTGGGGATATGTTGGTGCCCCGAAGAAAAATTGAATCACATGAGTTCTGATTGATCCAAGATTATCTAAGTACCAACCTATCCGAGAACAAATCTGAAAAATACTGCAGCTCCAAGTGAGCAACATTCTAGGAGCCTCCTTTTTTCAGACTGATGTAGCATGATGTAACGACTATATCAAAAATCTAACTACTGTAAACCACACCTCAAAAACGAAAGTTTTAACATCTCCTGGAAAATCCAAGTCACATCTCCCAGATCTGAACGCATACCCAAGAGCAGTATCGCCTCCTGCCATTTCCTGCCCTTTTCATAAGCGCTGATAGCAGTGCTCCGAGCCACGGTTTCATCTGCAAACGATTCGAAAAATGATGTCAGTGGGTTTTCTAATTGGATGCACTGAAAAACAATTAACAAACAAGGATGAGGAAGTATCAAAGTAAAATTGGGTCAATGGAGTGAAACCTGGTTCCCTTAATAGGTGGTAGGTACTTTTTTTTATCACCCAATTGGCAATATATAAGTGGTACCACCTATTAAGGGAACCAGAAACAACCATTGATTGGGTGTCATTTCCCTTCTTGTAAAATTCACCGTATCTGGTCTGATCGTTTTCGAAAAAGGTGTTTTTGCTGTCGATCAATTTAGTGCCTGAAAAATCCTGAAAATCCTAGCCCTGTTGCTGTCTTTGTTGACTTTTTGATCCATGCTCTCGTTGGGGGATATTCTCAGGGCTTTTCTCGGTAGCACAGCACTGTTTGGTACTATGACTATGTTGGTATCCATCTGCATCTCATCTACAGAATAGTTTGAATAGTTTAAGGGAGTCGGTTTCCGAATGATGTTTTGGCTCCAGAGACATTGAATAAGTGCCTCTCCAACGGCAAATAGAAATTACAAGGTATCTCTTTCTAGGTTCAATCAGTGTTTTCACAACGATTCCTCAACCATCCAATCCTCCAATCCCTCACCAGCCCTGACTTGTCTTCCCCATTGAAAAACTGGATTCCTCCATCTGGATTCTTAGGATATTAAAACTATGTATACTTCCCCCCATCCAAATTTTGGTTCCCCCGGATTCATCCGGTGTCCGGAGATTGGTCACGATCCACGTTTTTCGGTCCGGTCCCTCACCTCCCATGTCCGTCCAAAGCTGCAGGCTACGCAGCCATTGCGCCACTGCCGTGCTGGAGGTCATCGCCGAATTCAAGGAGTTTCCATCCTCGTCGAGTTGTCGTCGCGAGAAGTCGTTTGTTGAGCAACCGTTGGTTGCATGTGGTTTGAAGTGGAGATTTTGTCAGGTTAAACATTGATGTTGTGTTTGAAGTGGATATGTTGGTCATGTTAGATGGATCAAACTAAAAATGTTTCTTGCCAAAAAAGCTGTGATCAGCCGTTCCTGTGTTGGGGGGATCATGGTAAGACTCGCATAGGGCATAGGCTTTAGCTATACGGATTTATATAGTTTTCTTTCCAAGCAAGTTGGCTATTTTCCAATGAACTAGATGCCAAGTCACCGGCATCAAATAGATTTGCCGCATCGAATCCATCAAAAACCAGGCCTGGGAATAGCTTCCCAGCAACCGCAAAAAAACAGCAGGTCTCGTGAAAAAGCATGGAAAAAACGAGAATTTACATAGGGGTCATAGGGGGTTGAAAAGGGGGAGGGTTACCAACTTCTGGAGGTGTTTCTTTCCCAAACCCCTGTGAATTTACAATTTCAATATGCACCAAAGATGGTTCGAAGGCATTCCGTTCACGTACTCATCAGCCCTTGCTACCTGAACACTCTTTTCTCTGGCTCTTTGACTCGCAACTCGCGATTCCCCGGGTGTTTTCTGCCTGTTGCCAGTGTCCAGAAGTTTGGCAGCCAGCAACACATGCATTATATGTGATCAAATCCTCAGATACTCAAGTATCCACAGCCATCCACAGCCAAACCTTGAACCAGCAACAACGAGACCCTACACCAAAAGTGACAAAAATACCGAATACATGGCCTGTAATCCCCAAATCCTATCTTGTTCTACCAAGTTTCCGCTTGCAAATCTCTGACCTTCATATCATCCATGATCTTCAAAGCCTGTTCGTTCATAGCAGCTTTTGCCATAGCACTGACAACGCTGCCAAAGCTGATGCTGTCGGGCTCCTTTTGTTCGCCTTGGTTTTTTGCAGGTCAAAATGGGTCAAGCTTTACCAGTACTTGGAGGATCATGACAGTTAGTACGTAGTTAGGATCACCCAAATTTTTATAGCCATTTATAAGCCATTTGGAAGGGGTCCCATAACCCCAGTTAGGGGACAACAACTAACCATGGTTATTAGCCACTTAGTATATAAATTTAAATGATCCTCCAAGTAAAGGCCCTAGAACAGTCTTTCAATTATTGGCCAAGGAAGTCCAGTAATCAACCGCCGCTCTCTCCATCTGGTTCAATCTGCACAGGTCAAGGGACATAGAGCCGCGAAGAAGGCGAGAGCCAAAGGCCACTGTGACCCATTGTCACAAGCAGAAATCATGGAGTTGAAGGTTACCACATTGGCTTCCACTGATGCAATTGACCTACGTCAGATTCGAAAGTCGGGGATTTTTCTTTGGGGGGAAGTAGAGGAAAGATAGCTGTACACTGTACACTCATATAGACTCGCCACACTCAAAAATACAAAAGCGCAGCCATGAGTCAAGCGGAGAAACCAAATGCCATTGTACCACCAGCTTTTTTCAGTACAAAAATATTCACTGAACTCTGGAGATGGCAGAATGCTAAAATGGATGGCCTCCCATTCCTATGTGTCAACAGGTTCATAAACTGATAGAAAACAGGGAAAGAAAAGAAATAACATACAGTGTATATATAATTGCATATATGTAAATTTACAAGAAACATATCTGATGTGCCCTGGTTTTTTTGACAAAAAACTTCCGGAAATTTTCCGGAGGTTTGCACTTCCAAAAGTTTTCCACCAACCTTTGACCTACCAACCAGTTCGGTTGGTTTTTTTTCCGAGGTGCTGGCGCTGAAAAACGAGGAGGGCTCTTTGCCATTGTGCACAAGTCCCTAAGGCACTGAGCAATGTACTGAAACTTACCTTAGCCCAGTAGAAACACAAGTGACCTCACACTTGACTTTTTTCCCCCAAAAAAATACGAGGAAAAGAGAGGAAAAGTTGGAGGACACGAGCGATTTTTATGATGAGATGTATTCAATTGCATGGGATTCCGAGAGGAATCATGTGAAGGGATCTGAGTCAAAAAGAAATGTGAGACTTCAGCTTCCACTCTGATACTAAGGGTGATGATATATATATATATATATGTATATATATACATATATATATATATTGTTTTCTATATGCGCATATATCCATAAAAACATATATCAATGTTGATTTCATATGATGTAATATCAATCTGTCCAGGATTCCCCCCGCCATGTATTGGGCAAACACCTTCCCAACACTCATGGCTTGAGGATGGTTAAAGCAGTGGATTTTATTGGTCGGATAGTATGTATATCCTTTGCAATTGTATAAACCATTGGTTTTAAATGTCAAACCATTGTCAAACCATTGGTGCCATTGACAATGCATGTATATAACCAAACAAACCTATGTTATTGGTGGCAGTCACTATGACAATTGGTAAAAGATGTTGTCCAACAAAACTGGTTGGTGGTTTCAACCCATCTGAAAAATATCAGTCAAATTGGAAATCTTCCCCAAATAGGAGTGAAAACAAAAAATATTTGAAACCACCACCTAGAAAATATATCACTTGGCTCAAAAGTCTTGAACCCGCAAAAGCTGGATAAACAGAATACAATCAACATGACCAGGAAATTTTCCAGTCCCAAACTTTATATCCCCCCCCCATTTTTTGCGAACCATAGTCATCCCTGTAATCCAACATAGCTGGCTGGAAAATCCACAATCCAAAAAAAAAACATCTTTAGTTCCATTTCCCCGCCTGCTATCTTGAATTAGCAACAGGTGGCCGTGTTAATTTGCTCAGTTTACCACGTTTGCTTGAAGCTTTCCCATGGTCTCAAAGAGATCCAAGGCATATTGCCATTCCCCAGACTTCTCACTGCAACTCATCAAAGCCTGAACGGGTTGAACTCATGGATATCCCCTGGAAAAGGACTCAGAAGAAACTTCTGTTCATCTTCCAAGCATCAATTTTCATCTTCGTTTTCAGGGGGGTAAAGGTTGGAAGTGTTTAAGCTTCAAAAATTTACTAAACTAAGTCACTCGCATCCTCACATCACCGAATCATTTCCCCAAATGTATTAAATTTTGGATCTTTACCCCCTTGAACGTTTTAAGAAACCATAGAATCGGTGCATGGGATACCCCTACCTTATTCCAAAACTAAATGGTGATTAATTTGGGACCAAATGATGCATGTTTTCCAATTCTTCGTGGCAACACAAAGGTCAATTCTGGTATGGTTTATATACGTCTCCAGGGTATCCAATTTCCAAATGTTATGCATTTTATGCTGTGTTTGGTGCTTTTCAGATGGAATTCTGGTATTCCACCAATTGGAAAACCGTTTGAAATAAGACAAGAACCCCTTTATATGACTTGAGAATACTTGAGATGCATGTGTAGCAAGATGTATATATATATATGCAAATATTATCAGAATGATATGATATGTATGTATGTGTTTATATAAGAATATATATTTATACATATACATATTCAAAGTAAGCATAAACCACCACTGGGCATGACGACCGTAATTTGACCAGAGTTGAGGGCCCGCAAGATTTGCTTTGACAAAAGCCGTCTGGTAATCACAATCAATGTGCCTCTAATTGTGGAAGGGCTTCCTTAAAGGGCCAGGTTTGCATGTTTCTGAAAAGCTCATACGGGCACAAAGCGTGCCAAATACGGAAACTCGGGGGCCAAGTTTGCCGAACTCATTCAAGACTCTTGAAACTGCACTTAGCCCAGTCATGGTCAGCAGTTGCTGTTTGAGAGACAAATCAAATTTTCCGAAATGTTCATAGCATCATGTAGCCGCATAATATGCTCATGAATTGTCTTGTCATTTGGCGCCCATTTCCCAGCCGAGCCACATTGTACGTGACCACATTAGCTCGAACCTGCGCAAGCACGCTCTATGCAAGGGATGCAGCTGGAAGTCGAATGGAATCATCGAAAGACTAACAGGACCATAAAATCAGCAATGGGCCGACAAAATTCAGAACAACAAAAGTGGCGACATAACTGCAAATTGAGACTTTACTCCACTTGTACTTGAGTATACCTCAGTTCCCTTCATTTGGAACCCTGCTGTTTTACACAACATCTCTTGGCATTGCTTGCACAGTCATTAGAAGAAACGTTTCAACATCCTAATGACTCCCATCTATTGTCAGTTGGACAAGTTGCAATTGATGACTGCATCGCGTCAAAAATCTGGAGTGCTTTGTGCCACTGCGAACCCTTGGCACCTTAACACCAATGAAAACCAATGCTACTGTTGATGGAAGAAATCCTGCACCAGTTGATAGGTAGTTTATCACATTATTTACAGGGTCTTTTACATCCCAGGTGGTGCAGGATTTCTTCCGTAAACAGTAGTTGGTGGTTTCAACCCATCCGAAAAATATGCTTGTCAAAATTGATCATCTCCCCAGCTAAGGTTAAAAATAAAAAATATTTGAATTCACCACCAAGAATAAAGTTGGCTTCCAAATGGCCGAGTTGTTCGACAGCAAGCTCCCTAAGAAAAGACAACATATCTCAATTCCGTCAAGATAGGTTCATCTTCAAGCCAAACATTTATTATATAACTATTGACTACCATCAATTCATGTCTATCCACCTATGAGAAACAAAAAAAACTACCCATAGATTCATGGTAGATTTCCTCACCAACCCATCCCTCCCAAATCTGATGTAACTCACGTGTTTCCCATGCCCAGGTGCAACAGCTGATGGCAGCGCTAAAGCTCACCACGGTTGGCTTCAGGCATTCAGTGAGTAACTGCAGGAACTTGAGGCCCATCTGCCATTGCCTGAAGTTTTCTTCACCAACGAGATCCATGATGGCATGGTAGAAATCTAAAATGGAAGATATATATTTTTTGGGGGGGAAATGGTGTGACCTAGGTGTTGTGCCCCCCCAAAAAAAAAACAGATATGTTATGTTCATGGTCATAGTAACTATCTACTCCATAATGTCTATGTTCAAGCTATGTAGTCTTCTATATCTCTCTGTCATACAAAGGCCCCCCATTCTCACTTGATGAAGGGTCCACGTGGCAAGTGATGCCCCCTTCTCGCATGCACTGATGGCCGCATTGAAACCTTAGGATGGCGCAAGAATCGTAAGGAAGTGCTACACTGTCTATGCTCTCCGTGAAAACCGATGGAAGAAACCCAGTATTATTGGGAGCCGAAAAACCCATGGCGACATCTAACTTCTAATCAAATTGAACACCTGGACAAAATGGTCAAAATAAATTCAATGTTCTCTTCTTTTTGGTTCCTACTTGGGAAAAATGAAAAAATACAAATCCTGAATTTCACCACATTTTTTTGTTGGTTCAAATTCAAGCCATCGAACCAACCACATCAGCTGCCACTCTGCCTTTAAAAGGCATCTCTTGGAAAACATCAAGTGCAATCTGCCTGAGTCGGAATCGGATTTCAATGATCTCAACTACCTGGAACCCCAAACAACTACCCGGATTTGCTTGATCCCCCCCAAATGGGCAATCATCCCTGTTTTCATATGACAAATCATGGATTGCGACTATCCTCCTGCATGAATCACCAAGATTAGACATATACACAAACCTGGGACCAGAAACATCCATGTATTAAACGGTTGTTTCAATTGGATGATTTCAAACCTTTACATAGGAAATGGTTGTTTCACCAAACATCCAATTTAAACTGGTTGTTTGGGATTCCAGGTGCATACCAAACGAGTGTAGTGTCTAAAAAACAGGGAATTTTCTACATGATGAAATCATGACATCTCTAATGAACTAGCGTTTTGGGGGGGGCTGTAGTGGAAGGTTTTCAAGTACAAAAGAGCTAGTTCTTTAATACTTCAACAAATTCACCAGGGGAAACAATCAACCCATTCTTTTTAGACGAGGCGCTAGGGCAATTAGATGAGACAGTCAGAGGCCCCACCCGCAAGTTTACCCACACAAGCCCCACAGTGAAAAGGATGGAGGAGAAGCAAGGAGGGGAAATACCATTTTGTGCAGGAATCTTTTTCGAAAATTTTGAAGGAAAAAAAACATACCATAGATTTTGTTCTGACTCACCTTCCGACTTAAAAATATCCAAATCAAAGGACCATCGGCCGCACTTCTCACAGGCACTGATTTTGGAGCTGAAGCTCAACACATCTGGTGTTAAATGACCTTTGACGACTTGAGGCGACGGCATGAGCGGCGTTTTTGGTCGGTGCAGGGTAAGGAGTGGCCGTGCATACAAACGCATACAATCTTATGGTCTTTGTCTATCAAATCTCTCTCTAGCTATATACCAAAATATACGTAGATATATGATATATATATATATGTATATTTACATTACATATGTATATACATTATACCAACAATAATGAATTACAATCACTCACCTCACCAATCCTAAATTCAAATGAATTAAAGACATGTGTTTAGGGATTCCTTTATCAAGGTGCTTTTCCGTTGATAAGTTTCAGGTGAGGTCGTTGTAGCCACAGGACCTCTAAGGGTCATGTCTTTGAGGGCAACAAATTTTTACCTTGAAAACATGCCTGGTGTACGAAAACAAGTGCGCAATGAACGATTCGGATTTGAGGGTGGTGGTGGGATAAAGAATGACATTTAGCCGATACTTCATGTGAAATGGAAATGAAGTACACTCCCTGAAACTAACACTTCGCCCCCTAAAAATAGGTGATCCCAAACGGAAACCATCGTCTTCCCCATACTTCCATTTTTCAGGGGCGAACTGTTAGTTGCAACACTCCCTGTGTGTCAAATGATGTTACAAAAAATGTGCAAAATTCCACTTATGGCAGTTACTTGGACCAGACAGTTACACAGAGCAAGCTGCCACTCCGTGGGGACTTCCCCCATCTATCCGTTACAAAGATGGGGAAGCCTACCCTTTGAGAGCCACATTTACCTACTTTCAACACAACCTCCAGGTTTTTGTGAACCAAAAGCACCCTGAAAATCGATGACTTACACATAAATTCATTGTGAATTTGTCCAAGTCACCTACCAACAAGGCAAAGAAAGAGAGCGCCTGCTGCCATTGCCGACCCTTTTCACAGGCAGTGCTCATTGCATTGTAACCTCGCTTTTTTATCGCTCAATCGCTTCCGGGAACCGTGACATCCTTCAAATCGCTCCAGTTGGAAACGCGCGTTTTTGGCGAAAGAGTTTCCCAACGTTTCCCAAGTATCTGGTCAAATTATAATATTTCACCAACCTAGGTTTCCCTGAAATAAGAGATTTCCCTTACTAAACCACCATTTGGGGTGAGGTCGTGTGAGGTCGCAATAATTTGACCAGAAGTATAACCATGATTCTTTGCCTTTGTGTGACCACAAAATGTTTTTACATGTTGAAATTGTCAGTTGTTGTTTCGACAACAATATTTCTACCGTGCACATTTGTGAAAACACATGCTAACAATATGTATATATACTTATTATATACCTATATAATTATACATATATATATATATGTAAAAATAAAATTATATATAATATACATGTGTTTTTCTAATTTAATCCACCAACGAACCCGAGGGGGAGCTCCAACCAAGATGATTTTTGTGACAGCTCAGGCCTCGCCATTCCCTTACACATCGATACAAATACTAAACATGATCTGGGCTTGAACTGCCGAACTGTCACCACCATATTGAGCATCCCCCCAGGTAACGACAGATCCATCTTCAAGAATCGCAGCAAAGGCCCCGTAAAGGTGGCCT
>DF240721.1:55903-104721 GCA_000507305.1 Breviolum minutum Mf 1.05b.01
TTCGTTTGCACGGCCCCACGGTAAGGACGGATCCATCTGGCAGAATCGCAGCAAAGGCCCCAACCGTGACTTGAATCTGCTGCACACCCCTGAGCTGATCTCGAACTGCTGAACTGTCCCCGCCTTCGTTTGCAAGGCCCCAGGTAACGACAGATCCATCTGCCAGAGTCGCAGCAAAGGCCCCACCTGTGGCTTGAATCTTCCGCACACTCTTCAGCTGATCTTGAACTGCCGAACTATCACCACCACGGTATTCATCACCCCAGGTAACGATCGTGCTATCTCCATGACACCACAACGCAAAGGCACCTTCTGTTGCTGCCAGTTGTGGTTGAAGTACCACAGCTGTAAGGCACTCTCCGTCCTCTATCTCTGCTTCTTCTAACGTTTGCTCAAAATTGACTAAGACTCGATTCTTGGCAGTGATAAGTCTAAGGTGCATTTTTCCAAAGGCTTGTTGGGTCGCAGTCTTTAACTCTTGAAGCGTGGAAGAAGGCAGAAATGTGAGAAGTTCAGCATGCCCATTCGGCAAAGCTACATTTATCTGAAGCATCGAGCTGAGAGGCTGAGAAGTCCTCAAAATCCTGACGACTCTTCAGAACATCAGCAAGGAATCTCCACTTCACACTTCGAGCCCAACAGATTCTTGTGTGGGTGTGTATGTGTGTGTGTGTGCGCGTATGTGTGCGCATGCTTCTGCGCAATAAATTTTGATAAGGGAATCCTCATCCTGCTAAGAATCCCTTGTTGTCAGAGCATTTTCTCCTCTGCCATGCAACTGATGGGGTTCGGCTGGAAGCCTATCTCTCCAATGGATGCAAACAGTTGCTTGGCACGTTCCCATTGACTGCTTCGGCCGCAAGCGGAGATTCCCAGGGTGAAGCAAGCGAGGTCTAAGGCCTTCCAACCTTGAGGGGGGTGTTGGGCTGTTGGTTTTTGGGTGGGCCGTTGTTGATGATAGGTCCATAGATTTTTGATCGTTCACTTTGGCAGCATCGAAAATTCATGAACCACCACCACCACCACCCAAAAAAAGACGGAGGTCAAAGTGCTAGAAGCCCTACCCTAAAGCCTGAAACCATGTCAGTATTTGCATGGCATTTACAGCAGGTCATGAGCTGCTGATTGAAACCTATGACGTGCCATGAGTTAGTTTTGCATGCTTTCCATCAAAGACAGACTTCTAAAGAACCAGGGAACGAGCAGACTGCACTGCCTTCAGAACTGCAATTATCATGTCCTCAGTGGAACAGGAACATGACCAAGCAAAAGAAGAAATGAGAAATAAGAACAACTAGCCTATAAAAGCCCACCTTCACCTCCACCACTACAAATAGCAGCCTACGACAATTACAAACAAAATCATACAAAAACTATCAAAAAATATAGGGAGTCTCGTTCTGCAAACTTAAAACCTCAACCCCAAAAAAACAACCAACAACTAACAACCAACAACCATCCGGACCTTCCAAAAAAAAAACAACCCATGGATCTCAACCCACCCTCCCCCAGTCCCTCTGCCCCAACCATGCAGGACTCCACATCACCACGAAGCCGAAGCAATCTGAGAAGTTGTTTCAGATGTGAAGAGCGAAGCCTGGGAAGAAATCAACAGGAGAACGACTACCCCTTCCATCATACGATGATAAGGTGTATCGATGGGATCCCTAGGAGTCATAGAGATCTGTTGAAAGTTGAAAGTGGATATATATTTTTTGGTGGCAGTCATGAAGATATATGACTGCAGCTTGATTGAAACAAAGGGCTGCAACATGGTTTTTTTGATCGCTGTGCGAGTCTGAAATCAACATCTTTAGCTAGTCCTACCATCCCAACATCAACCAATGTTTCATACATGAATGAATACATGGTTAAGGTTCAGGTTGGCGGTTTTATAGTGGTTGTATATACTACCCTAGGAGTCACTCCAACGCCAACTGGGAGCTTTTCCCGGCAGAAGTACACCAACCTGAATCACCTACAAACCATTGACAGGGGGAGCCTTTCCCAAGCACTTCGGCTATGCCGTTGAGAAGCAATGGCTCTAAGACTTCAGCAAGCTCATGGCATGCTCCCTTCGCTACTTTGTTGCGAAGCAACCGAATGGCACTGCTGTTGTCCTGCGCTTGGTCGTTGGTCACTTGCCGTTTCTCTGCTTGGCTTTGTGGGTGTGTGTTTGAGCGCCTGCGCGACATGCAAATAGACGGTATATGTATATGTATATGTATATGTATATGTGTGTATATATATATATATTTTTTTATTTTCAATATAAATGCGTTCTAATTTTGAAAAAATGCAATGTGTCTTGAAACGTTTATACACAGGCGATGACAGGCGCATTAAATTTCCGTGCCCGAATGAAAACATCTAAAGGCCTGTACTATAAGCATGCCAAACCGCAGATCGACTGGTGTCACCTCTGTGCTGAATTCTGCACTGGCAACATGGCGTGGCACTGTCCCCATTGGAGTCGTATGCCATACCCCGGCCCACCCGAACACTTGAGTCCAAAAATGCGGCCTGGGTGAGGTTAGTTTCACCACCAAAGCTGGTGTTTTTGTCGAGTGATTCTCCACGCGTCTTTGAGGTGTGTTTGTTGTTGCTCCCGAACATCCTGCCAAAGAACAACTTGGACCTTCAAAATGTTCAAGGTAAATCATATATATAATATATATATAAATATAACTTCGGTTTCGGCCCATTGGCCCATTCTCATGCCAACCTTTGTGCAACACCCCTTCCTACATGGCTGCTCGTTGAAGTTAGCTGGATCTGCTTGGAACCATGTGAACTTAGCAAGTGATCTACACTCCATGAAACCAAGACTGGTAGCTTCAATCAAGCCCTCTCGAACCTTCAACCTCTATCTGTCCAGGTCTTTTTTTTGAAATTTCAGCCAGGATAAACTAAGGTATTCATGGCCCCCAAGGTATTCATGAAAACCCACGTGATGTCCGCAAACTGCACCTCCAGATTCAGAAACACCTGGCATGAGATGCAATGTTTTTCATGCCTCATCTGGTGGACAGATAATCTGATGGTTGAAGCTTCCGCAACTCAGTTGGAGGCTGGTACATCGTTTTTCCCATTGTTATAATTCACAGGGTGTTTGGTAGAAAACAAATGGGAAGAAAGGATTGGACCGCCATCAACAGTGACAGGCAATATGGGGAATGAGCTTACGAGGCATTCCGCGGAGTGTACTGATTCGGACAAACAGAAACAGCACAGTTGACAAAAGATTCATAGAAAGCTTGAACAGACTTCAACCGTCATCAATCGTCACATCCACGCCCACCACCAGATTCTGAGAGTGACATGGACTCCACATCTTACCTCCCAGTTCTCTTTCTCCTTGTAAAAGCATATGCAGTAATTGCGCAAAACCTGTTTTCTCTCGAGTTTACCACCCTGGAACACCCTGCCCAAGACGCCTGCAGGTCCTTTTGTAGTTCCAGGTTGGTAGAAGTTAGCAATACTTCGCCTGGCTGCCACGCATGAAAAAGGTTGACCGCTGCAAATGAAGACTCCTGGAACCTTCTTGGAACCCATCCATAATACCCTCCTTGTTTCAAGCTTTGAAAATCCCAAAATCAAGGACTTGATGTCTCATCACTACCGCCCTGGCAACCAAAGTTTACACTTCACTCCTGTAGAAACTATATGATACTCTTGTACAAACTCATACAAACTTATACCCTGGTCTCAAGAGCATCTTAGTTGAATACCACTTTTCCAAATTTGTTGGTCCACGAATGTACTTTTAAAAAAAAACTGTTGGAAAGTATCCACACTATCATGGGGAATCAAAAGGTATCCCCCGCAATGCCTGGTTAATAATCCCTTTTCAGAGGCCTTTAATTCCTGCGGTACCGCGGTATCCTCAGATTCCCCATGACATCTGGTTGTTTAATTGGGATCCTTATTTCATGATTTATGAAATAATCCCTATATAACTGGGTAGATTTAGATTTTTAATTTCATCCCCCTAAAAAAAAATATACTCCACAAACAAATAACCCAACCAGGGTCAACTGGGCACCAGTCAACTCATATCAACTGCTCATCTATCCGGATTCCCCCATGCCTGGGATCGCACAAATAATTGATCTCCTGTAGTTGGCTCAAGGGCCCCAACCTCACCAGCCAGCAGGGATGGCAGGTGGCCACAAGTGTTGCCGCCGGCAAGGTACATCCTAGAAATAAATTTAACATCCTTGGGAACCCCCCCCCCCNCNCNNACTTNACCAGCCTAGCAGGGATGGCAGGTGGCCACAAGTGTTGCCGCCGGCAAGGTACATCCTGAATAAGTTAACATCCTGGAACCCCCCNCCCCCAAAAAACAAGGGATTGTTTTTTCTTTTGGTTCAAATGATTTTGCCGGAGGTCAATTCTTAGGCGAACTGTTCGTTACTTTTCCAGGGTATATAGGTTGGATGTGTCGGGATCCACCCATCCTCCTGGGGCAGGTCAGTTCCCAACCTTTGCCATATCTTGGCATCGACTCGGTGTTTTTTTTGGTAACTCCAGAAACGGTTTTCTAGTTGGTGGTTTAAACCCCTTTGAAAAATATTAGTCAAATTGGATCATTTCCCCAGGTAAGGGTTGAAAATAAAAAATATTTCAAGCCACCACCTAGTTTTGATGTTTTTTTGGTGTTGCTTCGACTTATCAAAAACGGATCCTCTGCACAAAAAAGATATAGGAAAAATTTGTACACATGTGGGATCTAAATTTGTTGTCAGGAGGCAGGAAAAACATCTGAAAAACTCTAAAGATTCGAAACTCTTTGGATACCCTGTAATAGTTCACAAAGATACTCGGAGGATCATCCCACTTAGTAAGTAGTTAGTAATCCCCATGTATAAGCCATTTAGGCCATTTGGAAGGGGTCCCATAACCCCAGTTAGGGGACAACAACTAACCATGGCTATTAACCACTGAGAAACTGGGATGATCCTCCAAGTGGGGGTGTTCCATCGAACACCGACTCCTAAAAATCTGATTCAAGAAACATGCGTTCGAAGGCAGCTCGCTTCAAGAGAAGAACCTCGCAGAAAATTTTCCATCTTGGTAGATCCGTACAAGGGGAACTGAAAGGAGATACCTGAATGAGATATTCTTATATAGATCTTTAGGAGAATATGACTGAGATTTATAGATGTATGATGTGTATTATCAATTTATCATGTAGATGTATGTTGATTTATGTGGGTATATTCTGGCTATGACATGTGCCTACATACGGTACGTCTGTTGGTTCGAGGACTTTTCTTGGCTGAAGAGTGTGTACATAGACACATAATCTAATGATCATCAGGATGCACCATGAAGTCTCACATGTTGGGTTTTGAGATAAACCTCCATGAGGATACCCTATCCACGTGTTTTACCATCTTTGATTACATTTTGGACAAAGGGCTATCTCTTCAACCTGCTGCCACTTAACCCATAAAAGCAAAATGTCGTTCTGCATTGAAATTTTATCTTTGGTGAAAGCCATTCATGCCGAGCACGCTTTTATCAGCATACATCGGCCACCGCCCAAACCCAAGCAACAGGTAGAAGCCACCTCCACTTTGGTGACAGCACGCACCGTCGCAGAGCGCCGTGTCTTCTCAAGCAATGCCTGCAAGGCACACGTCCGTCACAACTCCGAAGGGGACGTTTGGATCTCATGCAATTCACCTGTTCCAAATGCAAGGCCAGTCTTGGGAGTCGAATTTGGTATGTCGACATCGGAAGCATCGTTTGCATCATTTTTTCAGGCTGTGAGGTCGGCACCTGACCTGTTGGGCATTCAAAGAAAATGGATCCAGTTGGATGGGAAAGTGAACTGGGATGGGCTCATTTCTACACAATACTGTTGATGGAAGAAATCCCAAACAACCACCTGGGATGTTTTTTTTAAAAAAAAAACTGTAAATATTGGGATAAACTACCAACCTCAACTGGTTAGCCGGATTTCTGAAGCATCGACAGTATGACAGTAATGACCTCTTCCCATCCCTTTCCCAGGCAATGCTGGGCTGGAAACCTCGAAAAAAAAGTCACTCTCCGTCACCAACCCTGAATTTTCAACAGACCTTCTCGCCAAACATGTCTCCGGCATGACATCGGCGATGCTCCTGCGAAACACTACGAATATGGCTTAGAGCGGACGCTATTAGACCTACTATATACCCTCTAGTAAGCTAACATAGCAAGGGAATATCTCCATTTTCAACAGGAAATACATCTTCATTCAGGGTCCGTTTTCCAGCCAAATATCTTAGTTTACCTGAAAAACTAGGCTACTGAGAAAAAATGTTATAAAAACTGATGGGTGGAAAATACCGAAGCTTGGCGCGAAAGGGTACTTGTGCCACTTTGTATTGGTCTATGTTACCAGTACCTGAAACCAAACGGCTCAAACAAGACTCGGATGAACCAAACACAGCCGAGCTGAGCAGCCACATATATGACTCTCAAAGATTCAATGACTAAGTCCAATTGCATACAAATGTGTTACCCATATGGTGTTTTTGCTAAACTCTAATTGTCTACACTCTCCTGCAGGCTACATCACCATGCCTACTGCTGTGTCGATATATGAGTTACGGACAAAATTTGGTCGTGGCGAAGGGACATCCTTAAGTAGGCTTGGGCCCCTATCGGTTTTGCAGTTATGGCAGCACATGGCAACCCTCTATTTCCACCACTCCTGCACATCATCCTTGCCCGTTTGGACCTCAACCACCTGGATACCCCAAAAGTCACAGAAATCACGGGAGATTCGGACTCTGTAAACCACATCGGGTGGATGTGGAAATTCATGGTCCGTAACATCAGGTTCCATCCATTTTTACCATATCTTACCCCTCACTGTTGTCATTTATATACATCACAAATATCAAATATCTAAGCTTTCAACGCAGGTGCCCTCCAGGATCACATAGAATCTGGCCGGGCAAATGGAGCTCGGAGCGCTTTAAATGTCTAACAATATCGAATTAGAAATCATCAGCAGGTGCGACACTCAACTTACAATGATAACAAATGTTGGATCAAGTACTGTTGGATCAGGTTCGTAAAAGTCAGTCAACCTACAATGAACTCAACCTGCATTGTTGTATTGACCTCGTGGTTAAAAACAGTGACAAGGCCACCAAAGAAGAAACATGGACCACAACAACAAAAAAAGACACGACAAGTGTTCATCCTACATCATCCGCCGTCATCCCTGATTTAAAATAAAACTTCAAAGTCCCACCCCCTAAAAACTCCAGGGATCCAAACTCATCTCCATTATCCCCTTGCTTCACTATGTCCTGTGGCTGTCTGGCTAGTGGCTGGCGGCTGGTGTTCATATGTCTAGTAGCAACGATGTGAAAACTAACAAGTTTCTCAAGATATGGAGATAATCTACCTGGATTCATAAACAGCCAACCTCTAACATACCTCAAAAAATAACAGCTGTCTCTCCAGTGCTTCTTAGTGAGGCCTTATTTCTAGCACAGGTTTCAGGATAAGACCCTTGTCCTCGCCCGAGTCGAAGACCTTGGTCATCAACCTGGAACCCCCCCCCCGACATGTCACCCACTCAACCAGTCAACCAAAACGGACCAACCTGCAGTAACTGTTGATGCTTCAGAAATCCCAAGGCCCAACCACCTTTTGGAGGTTTAAAAAAAAACGTCGTGAATAATGGGATAAACGGATAAACTACCAAACCTCAAGTGGTGTTCGCCGGATTTCTTCCAAGCCAAGCTACGCATCAGCGAGTTGAGAAATCTGCTCGTCGCTGAGGGTTTCCAGCATCGCTGACCGTCGCAAGCAAGCCTGCACAGAGCTACCGCTTCAAAGCAGTCCTAGAAACAAAACCTGGGCCATTGCGGATTGGGTCCCGGCTCTAGATATTTCTCGGGTCAAACAAATAGAAAGCTTGGATAAATAATGGCCTGATTCTCACACTTGGGGCCAGATTTTATTGACAAAAGGGACCTAGTTACAAAAGCAAACTGCTTCTTCAAACAGATTTGGATCAGTTTTTCCCAAGTCAAACCCCTCCGGGTATTTCTTCAAAGTCCAACGGAAATCCCTCCCTGGCCCCGTTGGTTTGAAAAAAAACCATCTCCTCAACTCCCCCAACTCCCAGGCGGCCCCAATCTCAGCTGCCTCTCGGCGACTTCGTTCCTTCATCTCGCTACGCACCACGAGATCTTGAAAATCCTGGAGCTTTTCCGGTGGAGTCGGCCAGTGAAGCTGGAGGAGCTATTTGGGGGTTGCCATGCACCTACAAAAACCCTGGAAAATGTGGAACCATTTACATAAAGAACCCCCAAAATCATGGAGGTTTGGATGGTTGGTTCAGATGATGTTCCGGATTTCACTTGGGTGATGTTTAGGGTGAACCAGTCGTTAATTGTCAGGGGTGTAGATGAAGATGGAATCCTGAAATGCTTAATTAACCATTCGACTATTCCGAGGAAGGCCTTGTTGGTTGATATTCATGGTCTATGTCTATGTTGATCTTTCAGAGTGTAGTTGTGAATGTATATACCTGGCAAACAGTGTTGAAATAAAATCAGAAGTAGCGTGTACAGTAACTTGTATGTACTGTAAGTCAATAACTTTGTACAACTATAATCTCTCCTGTTGGGGCGATATATCATCACCACGCTTCTCTTCGATGCTGGTTGATCATCCAAGCACCAAGCCCACAAGTAACAGCAATTTTGGGTCGTACCACTTCGCTGGGTGCATCCCTTTGAAAAATCAACCGCTGAATTTTCAAGAAATCAAGTTTCAGCTTGGAAAAAATCATGTTCCTGTTCATTTAGAAATTTAGGCATGATTTTCAGGTTCCAGCCCTTCATTTAGGGGGGTTGACATTCTAACTTCCGGGATCTTCTCCTTGAGGTTTCCCCCACCTCACGGCTCAAGATACCAATGGTAGCAGGAGAGTTCTCATCCACGTACCTGGGAGACACGTCCCAATGGATGGCTCATATGAAACTGAAGGACTTTGTGAATGTACATTCCCAAACTAAGATCACGGTAATTTCCAGCAAATTTGTTTTGCATACCACAACCCCTTTCCTCAAAGAGGAAAGGGTGATGAAACAGGAATCTGCAACTCTTTGTCACCTAGACTTCGCCGTTGGGTACACGCTGCGTGAGCGGGGTGTGTTCCACAGCATGGAGAATTCACCAAAGAGGCGGCCCGCAGTCAAACTTCGCACAAAGACCTGGAGGCCATGTCATCCCATGCCATTGGAAGCACGGGATAACTACCAAAAAGTTGGACCAGTCTTACCTGAATGATGGCATTGCAGATTCCCATGAGAGGTCATCCATTGATGGGGGCCATGATAGTATGACTATTCTACTCTGTATTGGGAAATCTTGTCCTTGTTAAGGTTGAAAGCAACCAATGCATCCATTTCATCATGAGGTTCAAGAGCATCTCCAAGTCTTGGTGTTTTATTTGGTAAAAACTACAGTTGCGTTGCTTTTTGATTTGTCATGTTGTCACTGGATTTGCTGAAATTTGTGAAATTCCTCAAATCCTCCCCTTTCACACGACAGCACCTTCTCCCCATCTCCAGATTCCTAGCACCAGAGCAACACAGCAACATGCAGCAACAGTATGTGAGGGGGATACTGACGGGACTGCAGGCAAACGTCCACAAAGTGTACGAATCACTCCAGTTTTAGTATGAACTACTGTATGTATACTTGGACCCTCCAAGGGTGTCAAATTTCAGCCCCCAGGTGTGTTTTTGGTGGTTAAGGGGCTCAAATTTCAGACCCTTGGAGGATTCAGGCATTATATAACCAGCTACTTGCCCAGATCAGCTTGAGCTCTCTAGGATTCAACTTTTCTGGAATTTTGCCTTAAAGACAGACACTGTGCCGCGAAGGAGGACATAGGCACAATCCTCAGGGACAAGCAAACATCAAATGATCCACGGGAACCAACATGACACGTGTTGCTGGAAAGGCGTCTCCGGAAATTTGAGGTGCGGTCAGAATTTGTGGTTCTCCGAGCATTGGCAAAATCAGTGAACCCCCTGACGTTTTGCATAGTTTTGTACTCATCTATATATACTTATATATTGGCATGGTTTTCCGTATCTTTTTTGGTGAACCTCCCATCATTTTGCATGGTTTGGTGCAATCCGACATTTTGGATGATGACACAAAAACTACATGAACTCAAAGTTTGAAGGGACTTCAACGCTTGGTTTGGCAAACCCCTGGGATTCACCAGGAACTCACATGAATATGGAACACTTCCTTGATTCAGAACTGGAGGCCTCCAAATGACAGTTGCTGGTGCCGCATTTTTTTAATCCGGGCACCCGAACCCCTTGTGCATCTTGCTTGCATAAGAGCTCGCCTGCCCATCATGCTTCCCATTGAGTCGGGTGAGATACTAAGCCTTTGCCCTTCAAACCCAACTGACTGAGTTGATGAAAGCCGTGAAAACAAATAGCTCAAAGGCAGGAATGCATAATGACCAAGAGAACTTCCCCAACATATCCGAGGAAAGTAAACCCCTGTTTCCTGGCGCAAAGTACATATTTGGTGCATCTAACGGGTCCAAAACACTTGGAAATGCAGAACAAGTTCTCATGTCTTTTCGTCAAGGTTTCTGTGGGACATATTACTGACAAACACTTTTCTAAGAACATAAGCTGTGTATATCACAAGTCTTCTGTCTTCCCTGCATATTCATCCTATTAATCGCAGCCAAACTGGCTTTTTCACCAAACCTTGGAGATCAACCACATAAACTTGGGATCAATCGTGCGAGGTCACTGGCCCCATAAAGGTTCCCTTACGTGTTGGGAACTCATCTGAAGAACTTGATAAGATTGGTGAAGCTTCTCTGATACTACACCCCTGCAAATTAACGGCTGGAACCTAAAAAAAAAACACCCAACTGAAAGGAAAATCATCTTCCAAGTTGCTCCATTTTTGGGGTTCCATGGACCTAATTTTCCGGGGTGATATCCTCCAAATTTTTGGGTTATCAACGGTGAAAAAAAAAATCCCTATCCCATCTTCCAGCCACATGTGCATGTGACAATGGCTGCGTGTACGTCGCACATTTTCTCGCGTCGTGTGTTTTTTTTTTTGCTTGGTTTTGCTAAGGGAGGATCCTATACCATCCTATACCAACTATACCTATACCAAATGCAAAATGCCCTCGAAAAATGCAGAGATCTATAGACAAAAGACGTGGACTTTTGCCAAAGCGTCTGGAAATATTCGGCGTGAAACTTCCAGGATCGACCTCCTCGGCGAACCACCTGGTGACATCAACAGCCTCTGTACCCCACACGATACCACCCACAAGTTGAGTTTGGATCTTTGATTTCCATGAAGGGAAAGCGTTGCTTGAATTTAACAGGGAACATGAATGATGTTCCCCAGTGTGACAAGCCATACAACATTCGAAGTTCAAGTTGCTCAACTAGAGTACTGGTACAGGTTTGCATTCAGTTTTGCTTCATGCCTTGGGGTCGGGCTTATGCACACCAATGCTTGTTACTGACAGAAATTTCCAACAGGTCTCCTTCGTCAGTAGGGAACGTAGCCAGCCATTTCCTTGGTGAGCCCGTCCTGGTGCAGAGCAACGTACGAAAACAGCAACAAGGACGATGACACCGCCGCTGGCGACGACGCCCGCCACCGAAAACAACCGCGAGGACCACCACCACCACCACCACCACCACCACCACCACAACCATCGTCACAACCGCGACCGCCATGATGGCCACAACCACAACAACAACAACAACAACAACAACAACAACAACAACAACAACCACAACCACCAGAAATATATTTCAGGACGTCCTTGTAATATTCATCATACCATGCAATGAACTTGTTGATGCCATCCTGTAGTGATGTTGTTGGCTTGTAGTCCAACTCTTTTTCGGCCTCTGGACGTCTTCAGGAACATGGGACTTTGCCCAAGATGTGGCACAAATGAATCAAAAACACAGCTACTCGTCGGGATGTCGTTGAAGATATCTTGCAGCCCTTTGTTACTTTGTTAATACCCATCTTCTTCAAAAAGATATGGTCTTGGTATGTCTTGGTCCAGTTGCACTCTCCCCTCAACGCGGACCAATCCATATCAATCCATGTTCAACAGGACACAACGCCGTCGCTCAAACGCATGACGAGATGCCAGAGACACGTCTGCACTGGTTTTGAGCACATCCCCTGTGGGCGGCATGGGCACATAATTCTTAATGGCCTTCTTCCCAATGGCTCTCCTGATGCACAATGAACAGGAGGTTGGCGCATTAAGGTATAGGAAATCCAACTAAAATCACACCTACGAAGTATATGGGTGTTTCCAAAAATAAAGGTACCCCAAAATGGATGGTTTATAATGGAAAACCCTAGTAAAATGGATGATTTGGGGGTACCACTATTTTCGGAAACATTCATATCTACATCATCTGAGCAGCTGACATGACAAGCTACACCATTTCGGTAGATGAATTATATATGAACTTTCAAGTGCTTCCCGCCCCCCTCCCTTGTGACAAATTTTGACCACGAATCTACCATTTCCACCAAGCATCTCGAGGCATTCGATCATATAGGTGACGGTCACTGGATCCTTGTTCCCCAAGTTGTAGACCTGTGACTTTTGCGACTTCCCAGCAAGGCACTACAAAAATATCCTTGGCACTACTGTTGATGGCAACCAGAAATCCGGCGTGATCTCAGCAGTTGAGGCTGGTAGGTAGTTGAAATCCCATTATTTTGCCAGAGTTTTATACATCCAAAAGGTGGTTGGCCTTGGGATTTCTGAACCATCAATATGGGGAAAATTCTGTTCGGTTTGGAGATGGAGATATTGCAAGAAGCAGTATCTCCAGTCATGAAAAGACCACCCTGGGGCGTTTCAGCACCTTGGGGTATAACAGACTCTCATCTACTTTGCAGGTGGGCCTTTTTGCTTCCCAAGAGCCAATGATGTGTGTTTTTTAATGGTAATTTCAGAATTCATGCGGGAAAATAGATTCAAAATATGGCAAAGACTTTTGTATTGAAGTGGTCTCAGTTATTGTCAACCCACTGCTTCAAATCATTGATGGACTTGATCGACTTTTACCACCATCACGGCTTCCAAACCGCAAGGAGCTCACGGCTTTCAACAGAAATCTGGATGCTGATAGAGTCCGTAAATCCATCAACTTCATCTCAGTGTCAATCAACAAATCCTTTAAAAATCATTTAAACATCCCTTTCAGCCCGTCAACAAGGATAGGTATGATACATGCTTCAGTGGATATACATATATATATATATATAAATATACATTCCCAATTTTTTCTCATCTTTTCGAAGCCTTGAAATGTGCCGTTTCCTTGGTCGATGCTGGGATGCGATCCACTGACGCAACACAACCGTTGACAATGTCATCGATGTAGGTGAAGTCACCTTAGCCGTGAAGCTGACAGATTCTGCAGAGCCGTAAGACCTGTAAGAAACACCTGTAAGCACCTGAGATGTATCAAAATGTATCCAACTCATAATCAAGCTAATATAGACATGATAAAGCAAATGATTTTTCAGAAATTGCTTCAGTCAAGTATCAAAGAACAAAAATCTGGCGGTTGAAATTGCTAGAGATTGCAATTTGAGACTTGCTGGTGAGTTCTTAAAGGGTCCAGGTTTAGGACTGGGGAAGGCCCCAAACCATTGCAGGATATATCTGCGTATATTTGCATATCGTGCATATATATATATATACATATATATGATGTATGCTATGTATATATATATATATATGTGTGTGTGTTTAAATGTGTATATATTTTTGGCTCTCAAATGACGAGCTTAATGGGTTGTTTTAACCGGAACTGTACACTAAAGAAATTGGTGAGACATCCCCTGGCAGCTGTACACATGAGGACGGAGAGGATTGGATAGTGTGAGGTGTAGAAGGGGGAGTGAAGTGATTTGGTGGTGTTTGTGGTGTAGACCGAAGCACCTGAGATGCAGTATGACGGGCAAGAAGAATTCTTAAGAACATACGATGAGTATCCCGAAAACATTTAGGCCATTGGGTACCTACCAGACTAAAGAGACGTAAAAGGTTGGAATACGCGCTGCGAATATTATCCCATCTAGGACAGCGCCAAAAGATATGTTCGGCGGTTTCGTCACAAATATTACAATATGGGCAAACAGGACTAGAAACAAGTTTGGACCTATAAATGCGATAAGCATGATCAAGTGAACCAGTAAGAACGTGGCGCATTACTGCCTGATGAATGGGATTTTGAAGGGATAGATAGTAAGCTCTAGTACTTACCACATCAATGAGTTGTGTTTGCCCCAAACAATCCTGCCTACGTTGTGAGGCTTTAGCCAAGTAAAACTGTCGATATGAGTCACGAATGGCATGTTTAAGGGCACATAGGTCATCATCAACAGAATAAGCAACATTGTGGACAACAAAAACAAAGGGATCCTCAAAACAAAAACCAAGATGCTTAGCAGCAGAACGCAAACGGAAAAAAAAACCATCTCAAGTGTAAAGTATCATACCACAGTTGTGAAAGATGGGTGCGCTGACGTACATGAGTATGTCGAACATACAACAAGTATTCGATAACATGTCGGTAATTGAGAAAGAGGTGGGGGGACAAAAGGTGTCCTGGGGTAACAAGAGCAAACAAGGCTTCACGACAGACCCATGTACTACGTTTGGGAACGAGGATAGCAGTGATAGCATGTTTAAGAGAAGTATTTTGAGAACAGCTCATATCACAAGAAAGAGCAAAGTGGTTATAGCAGGATGAAACAAGAGAGGAAGCGATAAGAAACAACATAGGGCAATGCGCACGAAGCAGTACAGCTTTATCGGTACTAGAGAGTGAGGCATCGTAAGGAACGCCAACATCTAGACGCTTGCATTGATTGGACAACGCCCAAAAGCAGGAGGCGCAGGCAGGTACCTGCACGGTGCACCCGCCTCATTGTCACCGAAAAGGCGAATGAGGGTATTTCCGTCACCTCCCTGTTTTCGCCAGTCTCCGTTGTGCCAGTCAAGGTCACAGCAAGGAACGCGCCAAGTCGCCGCTGGATATACTGGCGATAATTTTCTGTGCTCCTTGATGCCTTGGCATCGCTCACCATGAGCATGGACATCATTGTAAACCATTCCATTTTCTGTTCCTCCTTGGTCGCACCAGTCTTCACAAGGTTGTGAAACCTTTCAAATTTCTCTGTAACCTCGCTGATGGTCCTAATCTCCTCCGTAATCTCAAGTTTCCGATCATCGTCACCTTCCTCTTCTTCTTCTTTGTGCTCAAGAACCGCGAGCTGCTTCTTGCATGCCTCGACCTCACCAGCGTAGCTTTTCAGTGTGGCGGTACCCGTGACAAGCTCCCCCATCATCGGCAATTCAGGAGCACCAATCTCAACGGTTTCCACCTGTATGGACGATTTTAAGAGGTGGTTCTTCACGTCAGCGTTTGAGAAGTCCACACCGCCGCTGATTGCCAGGTGAGTCATGAGAATACCGACAGAGGTCTCGGTATCGATCGCCTCTTCTGTTGATCGCGCATACGTTCGCTGAAGCAGCAGCAACCTGAGGGCGTTTTCTGGTCTTCCCTCGCCTCTCACCACAGGAATGCACACGCAGAGGCTCCCCAAGGCAAGCTTTATTGCTCGTAGCCACCCTTGGTGCCACTGGGTGGGTAAAATCGATATTCATCCGAGCCAGAGATCCCAGGGCTGCATTCTTCCTTTCGGTGTTAGCCTTCTTGATCAGTGCGGACACCGACACTTCTGCTGGCTTTGAGAGAGCCATTATGTCAGCAGACGTAGGGAGCTGGAATCTGGATCACTGAGAATGGAAAGTTGTACCTTGAGCCAAAGCAATGATTGAAAGACAAACCGCAAGCCTCAAGTTGGCCATCCCCTCTGTCAGAAGATGGCAACCATCCTCTCAATAGGCTTTCCAACATGTGAAAAGAAACGGCTTTCCGTTTTTGAAGCATTACTACATAAGGAAGAGTACTCATTTAATATCAGGGTCAAAGGTAGATAAGGGGCAACTCTCCAAGAGTAGGGGCAACTCTCCAAGAGTAGGGGCAACTCTCTAAGATTAGGGGCAACTCTCCAAGAGTAGTTTAGTGCAGGGGGGGTTACAAGACATCAAGTCTCATGGCAACCGTCAACCATCTGATATCACAATATCGTTATACTGATTGGGTCATAGGGATTCTTACATCACCTTCGTGGTAAATCCCTATTAATCCCTATATAACTGGGTAGGATTTCATCACCTATATACAGCTCATTTCATGCTGCCAGGCTGCGTTCCAACTCAGATCCCCCTGGCCCTTGGAAGATCTTCAAGGCTTCGCCTTTCCGGGAAAACTTACGGTGGATGAATGGATCATGTAGGGAGGAACAAAAACAGCAAATGTAATCCTTTGAAAACAATAAATATAAAACACGACTACTTATGATATAAATTCATAAATGTGTATAACGCGTGTGTGCTGCACAAAGATATGTTCATATACAGAAAAGTAATTAGTTCAATTTCAAGTTAGCAAAAACTTCCGGCCAACCTCTCTCAGCACCGTGCCGCACCGGGTGCCTTTGTGTATCTTGACGGTGGCCGAGAAGGCGAACATGTCAGGACGACCCCATGGGCCATAAACAGTGAAGAAACGCAAGCCAGTCCTCAGCATGCATCCCAAGGCTCCCAAGGCCATAGGTGGTGGGTGCTGATGGTTAGCTAATTTTCATGGTGACCCGGTGGTTGCAAATTCCTGGTGGTGAATGATGATGATGATGATGATGATGATGATGATGATGATGATGATGTGCCAACTCGCAGTCACTAACCAACAAGGTACAACTTTCAACTTCAACCTCTTTGCAGAACCTTCAGGGGGTCCTCCCTATCTCCACTGCTTGAAAACCAGGAGTTTCCAACTTACAGATTCATGCATTGGCAGTGTTGAGTGGTTTTGACACAAGGAGCCATCATCCCGGTGGTTGGCAACCGAAGCACATGGATAGTCCATAGATGTGATGATAGGTGTGCGCAATCATCTCGTTCCTGAGGTTTTTTTTGGAAAAAGGATCAACCCAACAATTTGGAATTCCAAATGTAACAGAAATTCAACCTCTCAAGGGACAAGTGGGTGTACCCCTAACAGGGCTTATATAAGGACTTCCCATAGGGGTACGCTGGTAGGGGTACATCCAACCATCCCCTGAACCTCAAAATAAACAAGCACCAAAAAATACCACCTTCTCTCCTGTTTTTGTTTCCAAGTCATAAGGGTCGTTTGGAAGCGATCATATTGACGTCCAAGGTTCGCCTTCTTGGTGGCTGCATAAAGGCTAGCAGGTTTATCCTAGGGCGACTGATACAAGGCAAATTGCAGTGGGTCATTTCTGTTGCTTCTTTGAGACAACCAAATGTCCAAAGGCAGTTTCTTTGGAAAAAAATTAGGCTCCTATACAGTTATTATCAACCTAAAGGCCTAAAGGTAACAAAATATGCAACATTAGATACACAAATTGCAGCACGCAAGTACAAGTATATCAGGCATATCTGGGCAATTTATGAAATCAATCCCTTTACAAACATGTTTCGGCCATTTTGGGGTCCGGATTCCCTTACTTTTCACTCACCACCCTTTGGGGGAAATTCCCGACCGGCGGGAACTGGTCGTTAATGCCTTCGAAACTCCACCTGATGCGCCTCAGAGAAAGGACTCACCTGAGCTTCCAGCGAAGGTGGAAGCGGCTGAAAAATAGGAAAACCAGGTCTTCAGCTAACTCCCCACGACTTTTTTTCAAATGGATGTTCATTTTTTTGATTGGAAATAAATGTTGTTGTTGAATGATTCGTTGAATTTGTCAGTTTTGAGCTGCCATCCATTTGAGGTGCGATGGTACCATCGGAACTCATGGCTCATGGGACCCACCACCCGTCGCACCATTCGCCAAAGATACTGTATTGAGACCATACACTGAACTGGACGAGGCATACACCACCCGTGGTTGGGGGTCACCTCTGAGACAGAGTTGTGCGGGTAGTTCCAGATGTTGATGATGTTGTTGATGATGATGATGATGATGATGTTGATGACAATGAATGGCTGAATTAATCCATTTTATTGCAGTTTCATCGAAAAGGAGCGTGGACAGAGAGCGCACATGTTTTCCACTGTTTTCCTACATGAGGCATCCGAGAAAAACAAAACATGACATGCTGTTACGCCACCTATGGATGTAGCACTAGGTTAATCTTGCATTTGATCTACTCGGTCCCTAGGTGAAGAGCCGTAACCAAAGCCAATGTGCAATACCTTGCAATACCCAAGGCTCCCCGGCCTACAGCCCTCCAATTTTTTCAAACGGATCTCTATCAGATATTGAAGCACCAAATCTTGGATTTTGTTTGGAGGTTTCAACGAACTTCTTTTTTGGAGGTTGGCATTCCAAGAGTTCCATGATGTCCTCAAGCAATTTTATAGCCCTGGCATTTTTTACCATTCACCCAACTTACTTGTCCAAAATCCCGGATTTAACCCAAACGTTAGAAGTCCTTTTAGGCAATTTTGACTCGATTATCACAATGGGAATGACCTCATCTCGCCCACGTAGAAAAATCCCCATGCACTACGTATATTTATTTCAAAAAAAAACGAAAACTTGGGGATGTTTGGCTTTTCACCCAACACGTCTTCTTCAGCGTCCAAGGATCAAAATCGGCAAGCCTCCAAAAGTTGAACAAAGCCTCTCAAATCGAAAGGATTTGTCAGATGTTGAAAGGTAGGACTACAGTCTCTCAAACCAACATGGCCACTAAAAATACGCCCCCCGAAGTTTAACAAACGAGTTTACCCCTGAAAAGCATTAAATTAGGGGGGCCCACCACCTCCAACCCCACCCCAACCCCAACATATCCAACCATCATCGCCTGCCACATTCGACGCTACATAGGAGGCAGGATCCTTGGTGGCATAGCGCACACCTGCCTGAGCCGCCAGTGCCAGAATGTGAGTCACCTTGTACTCCTGTAAGATGTGATCCAACATACCTCGGTCGGGGGCTGGCCGTTGCTGCCAGGGGTGCTGGATGACAGTTGCTACTTGCTGAATCCTGATTTGTGTTGCACTTTGGTTCACTACTTTTCACAAGAACCATCAGTGAGTCACCGGTTAAACTGCCAAGAGACTTCGGTCATTTAAATCTGCTTGAAAGGTGTAAACACCTTCCTTCTCGAGGGCTTGTGCACGATCATACTTGATGCCCACAGGATAATAGGGATTGAAATTGTCAAGTCCCAGTACTCCATCGCCACGTTTTTTAAAGAACTTCGCACAATGAAAGCCTGGAGGGTGGAGAAATGATGAGATTTTTCTGCAGAAGGTGAAGGATGTTGGGGGGTAAGAAGTTGCCCCTCAAACATGATCGATGAAGGCAAATTTAGCGTGTGACTAAGGTGCGTACGTAGCACATTGAAAACGAAAGAATTGAATATATCAAGTCAAATCTAGTCGGTAAATCCATGTGCCTTTTTGAGAGGGTTTTGCATATTGCATATACAAAGTGTCATGTGAGACTAATATCTGTCACACTCTATATCTCTATAATGTCAACCGCTGATGGACCTTCAGCTCTCTTTCAACAAAAAGTGATGAGTTGCTACTAAGAGGGAACCCTCTTTGATGAGACAGCCAGGGTCTATTCGTTCTGATGTTCAAATTCTCCCACGGAGTCTGCCGACCCTCCATTCATGCACTCCTCCCACCCATCATGATGCCCAGACACCCACAAACCCAGCTGTGCCCGTGACCAAGATCACACGTCCAGTACCTCAGATCCAGCCACTTGTGATGGGTTTGACATCAAAATCACCAGGTCTTGCAAACAAACTCATATCAAAAGGCAGGATGAAGAACCTGAGGATTCCACTTTTCTAATCGATAATCATGTCCAAGTTCTGCTGTTTTTTGCTGCTTTTGGCTTGCAGCATTGGCATAAATCACCCTGTATCACCCTTTCTTTCAACTGAGGCGCTAGATTTGCTGGACTCAGCCGCTGAGAGCTCAAACTTACGTTTCTGTGCTCCTTCAGAGGGCATGAATAATTGAGCTGCCCTGAGTACACGAGGACCACCGCCCCGACGCACCCGTTGTTCTCCCGTTTTGAGCAAAAGAAAATAACTGCAGGATCGAGCATCGCAGAACTGGAATATTTAAAAAAATGCCAGGTCAAGGGCGCTTCAAAGCTTTGGGGCAAGAAAACACCAATTCTTGTGATAGTTTTTGTGGCATGGTTTAAGGTTCAAGCATTGTGAGTGGTACACTAAAACTTCCTGACCAGAGTTGGATAGACTTTGCCAAGCCTTTGCAAAAAAACGACTGATATCTGGATCAAATTCAAGATCCGATTTTTAGCAGAACAAAATTATGGATTCTAGGACTTGGAGATCACAAATATATACAAATAAAACAAAAGAACTTGTACAAGTAGTGTAAATTGTCAAAACGACCATCGATTGGCAATTCAAAAGAAAAGTCATTTCATTAGAAACGACTTGACTTCAGCATAGCCTGGATCTGCCAGGATGGCATGAAAATCGACCCTCAATCCTTCAGAAAGCTCGACCCCGAGTTGGCAACCGTGCCTGGCTGATAGCTTTGAACTGGAATAGCTTCTACCTCAGCGATTTTGTTGTCATTCAATGGCTAGGAATTCCATATAGGTCCACAGGGCGTGCTTGGTGAGACATCTAGAGCTTTTTCGGTCACTCAAACAACCACGGATACGTGGCTAAAGTATTGTTAATGATGATTTCCCCTAGGTATGACCACAAAAAGTATGATTTTGGAGGTAGCATGTTGTGCCAAGATGTTTGAGAAACACTCATTAGTAACCATATCTGATGCACCAACGCCAATACCTCAATGGATTTCTTGAAATCAGCGTGCACACTACAGTAGTTCTCTTCTATAGCCTCTGTGTCCGCCGCAGCTTCTACAAGTGATCAAGCCCTTCCTTGCTTCATATCATGCATCAAATTCTTCCGGGCACCGTGTATTGACGACATGGACCCAAACAAATTCGAGTTATAGTTTTGGATCTTGGGCCCACCAGCCCACATCTTCCTACCAGCTGAGTGAGCCACAAGGCTGGCCAAACAGCCTTCATCAACTGATTGTGTGAACGGGCACTGCCTGCACATGCTGTTGACATAGGAACACCCCATTCCCACCGAAACTGTGGGAATTCAAAATGATTTCACTGACCAAAAATTGAGACCTAGGTAATCCATTGATTGAAACCACCACCTCACCCAAGACTTCCAGGGAGTATCATAGTAAAGGATTGAGTTCATTGTTTTACCTGCACCGGACCCGAAGAAGTCAAGTTTCTATACGTTTCTTTGCTTTTCAAAGGCCACAATTGTGTTGCAAAAGCAAATCCTTCCCAAGTTGAGCACATCTTGCTTCTTTTGTGTGCCCAAATTCATCATGTCCTTTTTTTTCGAAAGATCACTCACTTTTTTTCCTTCCCACACCTTTCACTTCCCTGGTTTTGGCTTCCCACATCATCTTCCCATCATCCCCAGTTGCATGTTTAGCAAGCCGCAGGGTAAAAACCAATGACTTTAAGATGGCAATTCCAGGTGGAACGCTGCCAAAAATTTTCTTGGGTGTTTGGGTTTTTTACGCCCCAGAAAACGAACGCATGAGCCCTGAATTTCTCAATGGTTGTTGGTTCAGATGATAAATTTTACAAAATTGAGTCCTAGCTTTATTATATGGAGGAGGAGAAAAAAAAAAACGATTCGTTCATTTTCGGAGGGGAAGGTCCTCCTAACATACCCCCCCCCCAAACCGAAATAAGGGTTTATATTAGCCGGCCTCATTTAAGGGAAACCAACGGTTAATAAAGCCACTGATCATAAGGGACCCCCGGCTATTTCTGGGGGAAACAACCAGGAATCATGCGAAAATCTCAGGCCTCAAGGCGTCCCAAAGTTGCTTCCGCTCCGCTGGCTTTTTCGGCTCACTCCGAGGGACCCTGAAAAAAAAAGACGAAAAAATCCGATGGTTTTTGGCTACTTAACCATCCACTTATTGCATAATTCCAAACATACCTAGGTAAAAATAGGTAAAAGTATCTGTCTCTCCCGTTGGTGTTTACTTTAAAGATGATTTTTGTTCTATTCAATGTGTTCTGTTGTTTATCGATGTAAAATGTCCTGCCTGCCTGCCTTCTTCCTTCATGCACTCTGTTGTTCATTCGCTCATCATACTTATCCGTGCGTACATCCGTTCATCTGTTGTTTTTTTCCCGTGATCTTCTGTACAGTATGACATAAACGGATTCCTTGATGTTTTGGTATAAATTATTTTGACATCTATCTAAAGTTCTCTATTAGATACTGTTTTTTCATGAAACATCTTGTCATTTCGTCCAAAATTTGCAGCAGGAGTTCAAAAGAAACCGTCAGCTGCCAAGGCACCGATTGGACAACAACTGGTTCCAACCACCTCTCGCCTGCGTTTTCACAGGGGATCCCCTGAGTGGTTCGGACTCCACACAAAATCCACCAAAAAAAAAAACTATACCCTCCCGAAGTTTAACATAGCCCCTGAAAAGTTACCTTCCCAATAGGAAAGTAATCTTCCAACCATCATTTTTCAGGGGCTATGTTAAACTTCCAGGGGGTAGCAGGAAAGCATAGTAAAAGTTTGGACGTTTAGAGCTCTCAACTGGTATTGCGGGGAAGCATCTACTGTATTATGGATCTTAGCCCTGGTTTTTACCCAGTGATTTTGAGGATCCTGGTCCCCACACCAGCCTCTGCTGAAACACCACCACGCCTTGGAGGTCAGCAACTGCCCAACCAAGTCACACATGGGCGTTCCCTCCCTGAAACTAACAGACTTAGCCCCTGAAAATCAATGGAAGATTCGCATTTCCTTTTGAGGCCCGGCCTATTTTACAAGGCTATGTTAGTTTCGGGGAGGTAGGTTAATCAAGGCACCAATCGAGGCATTCAATAATCCACTCTTACAGGTGTTCAACTGGGGATCCGCAACCGCTGCTGCACCACAGACAATACAGATCCATCTGTGGGGTCCTTTTGGTCTTGATTGACTCGCAAAGTATTTGGCAACGAAAAGTGTGAATATGTGTCAATTGATTGGACGTTATTAAAGTGTATACTATAAAAATATGTATAGATATATACGTTCACCAGTTTCAATCTCCAGTATCAAAAATTATGTCTTTCTTGTGTATTGGTATCATGTATCAAATGTGCGCATGGAGAGGGAGGAATGAGGGAGACACTTCACTTTGGATTGCATGGGTGCATGAATTGAGATATACCAAAGAAAAATGAACCATTGTCAAATGGAATGTGACTTTTAATAACGAAGTATTCGTATGGATTTGGCAAGAAATCATGTCAACTGCCAACTGCCTGAGATGATAGAAACATCATCCCTGCTCGTCCATTCCGCCCCAAGAAATTCTCCTGGAAACTGCAGCTTTCAAGGCAAGGTTTCTCGTCCTCTTCATCCTATCAGGTCAATAAGTCCGACCCAGGGCACATGGGAATTCACATATGACATATGACATATGAGCCGCCAATCTCTTTTTGTAACACCCATGGAACCACAAATATCATTAAAAAAACAGCAAAGAAATTCAAAGAACCATGATTGGTCTCTCACACATCTCTGACTCTAGCATGTCACGAAAACAAAACTGTTATGATTGCCTCATTGACCTCCTTGGAATTGCTTGTGCTTTTTTATGCTCCTGCAATGTCCATGGGCTTTATCCAACTGTGCCCCTCCGCCAGCCTCTGACTCATCGCTATCATCGCTGCTTTCCTGCTATCGCGACACGCTATGGCGTTGAAGATACAGAGTGGTAGGAGGTGACCACCACCATCATCACCATCACCAAGCGCTCTTGCTTGGTCCGCAGCACTTAGGTGATATTAGGTGACAGGTACCTCACCCGTTGCACCTCCGAGGATGGAGAAGTCTCGTCCAGAGCGTTGCACTTAGCTGTGGGAGAAAACCTCGGAGCTGACAAACGAGGTGCTGACTATACCAAGTGAATGGCTGAACTCCAGCTCAGTAGTTGAGGGCAGTAGTTTATACCATGATTTGTAGGGTTTTGGTTTGGTATGATACATTTTAGGTGGTGCAGGATGGGAATTACATGTACATGTGATGAGGTGCTTTTTGATCACATACAAGGTACAAAAAGTACTCTATCTAACTTCAACTCCATGTTCGTTGCATTACCTTCCTGCGTCCATTGGTGGGGCTGGCTCTTTGTTCACGCAATGCAGCTAACTTTTCAAAAGAGGATCTGGGTGAAATAACGGATGTTTCCCCAATGTTCAAAATCGATCTTTTCCGTGTTTGAGAGGAGTCCCATTCTCAATCATTGTTCGGGACGTTGAGTTGTCTAAGATTAAGTGATTTTGCCGGTTTGTCTTTTATTTTTTGCTTTTATTGTTTGCAATTTGGAGAGCTTCCTTCAACCTAAATCTTCCGCATACGCAAAGCCATAGCCATAGAAGAGTAGCGAACTGCAAGATGACGAACTTGTTGACCAGAGATGTGGCTTAAGAGCATGTCCAGCAAGCTGGTTAACTATCACATGTGAAGTTATTTGGCTGCAACCCCAAGATCTCTCAATGCCTGAACGCAAGTGGGCCGCATTCTTGCGAACAAACGGTTCCCTGGTTAGGCTCGTCCGAGTTAGGGCGACCGCTTCTCCAATGAAAATATCATATTAAGATCATCATCAATCAATATGGAGTGCAAAGCTATCCGCAAATAAAGGATACCAAAGGTGTGATGACCAAAGATGTCCTCACACAGAGCTTTACTGCGAATTGTTTTTTGAATATCAACCATGATTTTTATCATTCTATTATCATCAACATCTAGGCCCCTTTCTGAACTGCGAAGTTCAAGAAAAACTTCCAATATCTGGTACCACGGCCCCGCACAGGTCCGCCTCGAGAATATCACTTGGTGCCTTAGCCATCATCTGCTGAAATCGGCCCATGTGGCACCAGTGACATCACCACTCCCCCCACGGGTGGCGCTTCTTTTTTCCGCAAGGTTTGGCTGCGCATCGCTGCATGTGGAGGGTCTCAGAATCCACAAGAATTCAGTTAGCGATGTACTTAGAGACAGAGACAGAGAAAATATCACGTTTATATATATATATCACAATTATGTACACATACTGCATGTATATGCCTGTAGCTCAGGATATCATATACAAATATCAAATATCTATGTCTACCAATCTATCAATCCAAGCTGCAGTAAGGATGGCGAAAAAAACATTTGGGACTTGAGATATCTTCCAACTACTTCAGGCACAAGAAAATTCCAATTTGTCCATTTACATGGTAGCTTAACTCCTACAAACTGACCTACAAGTATCCAATCAAAGCATCTTGGACTAGACGCCCTACCTGCAGCACGGCTTCGGTGTCTTTTTTTGCATCTCACATGAGCTCAGTTCTTGGGTAAAATATTGATTCCTGAGCCGCATGAGTGCTCCCTGCTGGCAATGAGGATCTCCTGTCTCAACCAAAACAACTACCGCTCCAGTGCGTAATATCAGCTATTGGTTTACTTGAGGAAGTCGCAATGGCTGACCGATAAGAATAGTACATACATATACATATATGAATATATGATATAATGATTTCCAGTGTTGCAAGTACACCCTTATCCTTATATGTCCTTGTGCTTTTTCTCAACTGGTTTCTGACATCTTGGTGGTTTTCCCCCGACCCTAAAGGCTGAAAATCCCAGGAAGACCTTGAGAATTGAGGAGGTGGAATGTCCATGGACCCCAATTGATTTGATAAGCATAGCATGGAGAAAAAAAAATGGTGGAATTCTTCTGAACTAAAAGCCACCAACCTTCTTCAGAAAAAGCGAAGATGTTTCAAAAAAAAATGACGGTAACATGTCGTCAGATCGGATAATCAAAGGAATAAAAATAGATACATTTGGGAGAGTGCCTGGGGATATATACCAACTATATGCGTTATATGATGGTTATGTATATATATATATATATATAGTGGGCAAATTTTTCCCTTTAACATAATGGGGTATCAACTTCAAGGATAATATTATTCGGCTATATATTCCTTGAATATCCTTGGATCATCACTGGAACCTGTGGAAACGAACGTTCCAAATCCACTTTCCCTCTATCGCCACCAAGCAGCTCTCAGTAACGTCGTGTGTTTCCATGAAATTCTTGATGCACATAACCATGGAGAAACATAGGAAGATACATGCGAAAACCTCGGCCAATTCAGCAATTCACACACAGGGTCCAGGGTGCACAGAGGAGCACTTGCAGAAAATCCCTCAAATCATATGAAAAAGATAAACAAAGAAAAAAAATGAAATATTCCGTCGCCTTTCTTTGCCACCTCCTCCCCAAAAGAAGATGCAATTTAATGCAGGGGCAGCAACGCGTGGCACTACAGTGGCATCAGCAAGCAATTGCTCACCCACAAGCCACACGGTGTTTGCACACCTCATTTGAGAAAATCTGTGAAGCATCCAGAATGGTAAATCCAAATATTTTCGCAAAACCAACAGGGCACCAAAATCCAATCAATACAAATATCATCTTCCGCAACCTTTGTGGCAAGTTGCTTATGATTGATTTTGTGAAGATGGCAAAAACCCCAACACCCCGTCATCAGGGAGCCCAAATTCAGGGAACCACCGAAGATAGAGCTCCAACACCTAATTCTATCATCATAGTTGTGCAACGAAGCCGAAAACATCAAGACAAATCAACTTCACTAGATAAAATATGATGTGAAAAGCCCCCCCATCAGACCAAGATTTCCTTCCCCGAAAAACCAACAAAAAATATCCCGATAAAAAAAGGATGCTTGTTAGACAATGATCCTTTCCTTATTTATAAGATAGTCCTGGTCCCTTTTTCTGGGGGGGGTCCAAAAAAATCCTTCATTTTCAGTATCGGCGACGAGTTGGATCCACGCCATGGCACAGCCAGGAGATGAAGGCTGCAGTCAAGGTGGAAGGTTCTGCAAGGAAAAAAACATCGGCTGGATTTTTGCGATTGAGTGACAAATCCATATCAAAACTTCCAAAGGTACCTTTTCTCCCGCAATCATGGAAATGGAAACTACCCGAAATGAAAGGAAATTGATATTGGAGATACACCCATTTTCCTCTGAACCATGATTGTGGGAGGAAAGGTATCTGTTTTGGGGGGGTTTTGAAGCAACAAAGGATAAAAACCCATCCTTAGGAAAGGTGATTTTTAATCTTTGGTATCTGAGTTGATACGCATACCTGTACACTTATCAAGGCCTTGGCATTTTCTCAACAATTGATGTATCTTGACATCATCCAACCCGTCCTGCCGACGTGTCACGAAGATCAATGAGACAGTACAGGATCACCACCGAACAAGAAATGGCCTCAAAGCGATCCCATCCTCCCCTAAACCCCCTGCAGGTCTGGAAATGACAGAACCTGCCCGCTGGCACCCGCAGAATTCTGGGTTGAAAACAGATTTGCCCATTTCGACGTCCAATCCGTTAGCAGGAGAAATCACATCATGACGAGTCACTGGCCAAGGCATTTGTAACAACCAAAAGCAGTCCTGGTGTTCAACATTGGTTGCTTGCACACGTCCAAACAAAAAAACACATACCAAACCGACAAAAACTGCACACACCACACGGCCCTCTTCAACCATTGCGTACATCATGGTTTTTTTTATGATTGTTTCTTCTTCGCATCAAGGTGCACAAACCCAGCCAAGCACATTATCCAATGGTTCATGGGCACGATGCAGGTAGAAAACTAGTTTGCCCAGAACATACATGGATATATATTAGGTGGTTACTCTACCAGGCCATTTTGCCATGTAGAATGTCACCAAACCAGGTGTCACTGCCACACCACTGCCACACCACTGCCACACCCCCAGCCACGCCACTGCCACACCCCACTGCCACGCCAGTGCCACCCCCCAGCCACACCACTGCATTTTAAAATATCATTATATTAATAAGGTGGTAATACCTTTACGCTTAACTTACAAGTGAAGTTGCACATGGCATTGTTGCGTGAAAACTGTTGTTAGCTCAAACCTGAGTTGGAACATGTTTTCGATGTTCGGGGCGGCAACAGCCCCGTGCCTAGTAGATATGTTGCCAGGAAACCAGAGAGCAAGGCGATAAGCATGATAGTTGAATCCCATATTCCAGGCCCGCGCTTAAGGAATGGCGTTGATTCAAAGAAATCCAATAAAAAATGGAAGTCTGCAGTGTGCAAATATAAAATTATTTGGCCACGCGTCCAGCCCTGCCCTACACCTCGAAATGTGCTGGGGGTCCCCATCAGCCAGAATCCTCCAAAACAAGGGGAACAAATACTCGGGCACGTCTCAATCAACCCCTGCAATCCGAACCTTTCAGTCTTCAGATTGCCCCCAGTTCGTGGTTGGAGGTTCTGCAAGAAACAATTATAAGGGTTTTAGGTACTGGCCCAATGCAGTGCCTAAAAAGTCTTTTCAGGTGGCCTCAAACCCTGGCGTGTCCAAAAAGGCAGTGGAAAACACTGTAAAAATATAGTTGATGGAAAAATCAAAATCCTGCTGCAGTACTGAAGAAAATCCTTGATATCTTATCAACGATGACAATATCTCCAAAGCAACATACGCCCAAAAAACACTTGATCAAAAGAATTTTTTTCCGCGCCCACGATCATCGCAAGCTGCGTGTGCTGACAGCGCCCCAAAAACAGTGGCAGCTAGGGCTCATTGCCAGAAGCCTCGTCAAAAACGCCGGCACCATCGTCTTGGTCATTGGACGTGCCATCCTCGCCACCCGCACTGGTTATATCATAGGGTCCATGGATCTTTACAACTTTTGCTTTCGCATATTGAAATGAAATGGTGGTCGAAATTCACAGCGCAGATCATCTTTTCCTTCATCTCCCAGGATTATCGCTTCTGGGCTATCCATTACGCAGGTGAACAGCGAGACAGGTGCTACATCGCTAGTCCCTTCTATCTTCCAGGGCCTTTGGGCTGCAGTACATGTGTTGCTGTTCACCAGGTGACGGTCATGTCCATCATGTACACGATTTTGTTTATAAACACGGCCATTGGTGGAATGCTTGGGGATATCATTGGTACAATGCTCACGGCGTTCTGGCCGCCCCAATTCCCTGAACAATCCATCATGAAGGCGTTGATGGAATGGACGTAGAACTATGTCCAGATGGCCTTGGAAAAACAGCTCAAAGAAGACATTGCAGGAAAGATGTGCACGCTCAAAGATCAGACCGACGAGGATAAAAAGTGCACTGATGACTTAGTGAAGAAAATCAAGAAGTTGCTTGGATTGTTTCAAAACCTTTTGTTTTCTTTGCTTAGCAATTTGTTGTTCTTGACCCACCTCAAATTAAGCAAATCCAAGGATGCTACAGGCCTCTGGGCGGCATAAGCCCGACTTTCCCCACAACAGGCTGCAGGACTGTTTGGGCAGCTTGAAGGGGGCCAGGGTCACTGCTTGGCGAGTGGTCAGCCAGATCGATACGAGCAGCCATCGGACAGTCCTGGGAGCGGAGTTCGCAGGCATCAGCTGGGCTTTGATGGGCTTTTGGCGGCAGACCTATTACCTCCGCAGGCTGGAAGAAGGTCACTATGATGAATTTCCTGACTTTGCTGGCTTGGAGAACGATTCAATTTCATTGACCTGGTGTTGTCTGTGAAAATTCCACTGAAAGAGGTCACAAAAGCATTTGCCTCCTCAACCCAGATCTCAGGCCAAGAAACAGCGATGCGCACAATCTCCACCTTTTTGGCTAAAAGCGCCTGGAACTTTTCATAGAAGCATCGATCCATGCTGCTATGTTGCAAGATACACCTGCCGTGTTCGATGTGACTAGATGTGGATTGGGTCAAAATAGCATGTCTGCTGGTGGTAAAAGCGGTCATAGTCCTTTTTGCTGGAGGACTTGCATGATCAATGATGGTCGGCGCACAAGGCCCTCACTTTCCCTGCACTGTTGGTTAAAAAACATCTGAATCTGAAATACGCACAAGGCCCTCACTTTCCCTCCATGTGCGCAAGTTCACGGCAGATTGAAGGCATCTCACCTCCATCCATGCTGTGCCAAAAGCAAAAGGCACACACTACTCGGTTTGGTGACACTGGCTGCGACACTTTTTCCAACAGAATGCGGCCTTCCTCAGCTCTGTATATTCTGGCGTCGATACCTTGAATGATGCAAACACATGTAGGCACTGAATTTATGCAGTGCCTACGTCTGGGGAACATGAACTGAGATCTTGAGGCACTGGTTTTGTGCAGTGCCTAAATCCAAAATGCCAGAACCCTGATCAAGGCATGGGGCATACGAACAAATGAAAACTGTAACCCCGCCATTGGATATAGCTTTGATCAAGGAAGCCCGTGGGTCGGATAAGACTGCAACACTCACTGAATACCCAAACGAACCCCCAAAAAATCTCGTTTGGGGCCAAACTTGGGTCCTGCGATCTTCAATTCCCAAGGCAACAAAAGTCACTCTGCATTTCACCAGTTGTCAGGGCAAACATGGTGCTTTTCTGGTCGCCAAGTCGAAATCTCACAGGATGACCCTTGGTAGCGCAATGTTTTTAGAAAACAAAGAAAAAAATTGGATACTGTCAGTCGAAATTTGAAATTTGCTTTTGAAGCTAGGCAGGGACATGCTTCGTCTTTGGTTGACTGCAAATTTCATTGGACCGGGCACAGGTTTCCGGCTGGGTACACAGAAGCCGAGTAACAAATCTTTTGAGCAAACCCCGCAGCTCTGCTTGCCCATGAACCGTTGATGGGCAAGGTAAATCCGCGAGATCCGCCATGGCCGATGTCCACTGCCGTGGCCCCCGAATCGTGATTCGCATGCTGCAATCCCCTTAAAGTCGGCATATATAAAAGTTAATTAATTAATCAAAAATATCATACATACAAATATACGTCTGTAATTAAAAATTGTTTGATATGTCGAGGCAGATTCGATTCGATTAGATTGGGTTTAGATTAGATCAGATTAGATGAGATTAGAGCAGGTAAGATAAGACAAGATAACCTATCCAAACCACTGCCAGTCACTGCCACACCCCTGCAACACCCCTGCCACACTACCGCCACACCACTGCCACACCCTATCCAAACCACTGCCACACTACTGCCACACCACCGCCACCCCACTGCCACACCACTGCCACACCACGGCCACGCCACTGCCACACCACTGCGCAGGGTATATTGGATTCTAGGAAATGTCACCGTTTAAGTTTTGTTCCAAAAATCATGGTAGAGCAACCACCTAAGATAAATACATGCATCAACATCTTGGTGCGGAAAAGTTGGGATTCCCAAAAGTGAAAGTGAAAGTTCATAGGGATTTTGCTCGAAAAATGTGATACAGTAATCCTGATGGACATACCGTTTGCATAGAGGCCATTCAAAAATACAAATAAAGCATGACAAAATCATACCCGTATGTGAGCTTTGCTTCAAAAAAAAATCTCTCTTTGCAGGCTTGGCTGGCAACAACCTCTAGCAGCGGTCCTTGAGGACCCAAACAACACACCAAAGATCTGTGTTCAGCCTGGTAAGACACGGGCGAGTTTGGCGAGTAAGATCCAGTTGACCCCCAAAAAAGCTTGTAGCTCAAAGTTGGAAATTACACCATTTGACTATGGATTTGGTGTATTTTGAAACCAGTCCTTACTTCTGATAGATGTTTATATAAAAATAGGTCACTGATGAACAGTTGCAAGATGTAGTATAATATTATGGAGTTGGTGGTTTCAACCCATCTGAAAAATATGCTCGTCAAATAAAATCATTTCCCCAAATAGGGATGAAAACAAAAAAATATCTGAAACCACCACCCAGTTATTGGCAAATATCACCAGAGCCCAAAAGCCCACCCAAAGAGCTACAGTCAGGAGATTTGCTACGGGTCCTACGTCTTCACCTGCAATATTAGCAAATGTCAACATCATTGTGCCTGCATTCTGAAGATTGGAATACTTCATAAAATACATCTATCAATCCCAAACCAGGTAACCAATGTCTTCCTCCAATCTTACTATCAATTTCGATCTCAACTGTCCTTCAATTTCCCTTCCAAAAAAAACGCACCTACCCTCCCCGAAACTATCCTATCCCCTGAAAATTGATGGTTTTTTGCTAAAATCTCGTTTTGGGGACAAACTGTTGGTTTCAGGGAGGGCGTATCTTTAGCGAACCCTCCCTTAGCGAATTTCTTCCACACCCAGCCATGCCTATGCTTGGCCGCAGCCGTACTGTTGCGTCGACCCAGGATCTGCGCACCAAAACCCAGGACCAATGCCAGACTCCAAACGACGGCCACGAAGATCTCGTGGAAGAAATCCGGTGGCAATGGCGCGAGTGGAAGAAAAGGCGATTCTTACCCTCCCGAAAACTAACATAACCCCCGAAAATAGGCCTTCCCAAAAGGAAAGTAGGCTTCCCACCATCCATTTGCAGGTGCTATATTGGTTTCAGGGAGGGTAGTATGTTGTTTTGTTTGCTGTTAAAAATCCAAGGTTAACCAGTTGGGATAGATGACAAAATTACAATAGATAGTAGGGTAGTGGAACATATCTTGGGTTGTCCCCGCCTCCCAGCACTAGTGGCAAATAAAGGTTTGTTTAGTTCGGGATCTCCAAGCCTAAAAATATCATGATCCTGGTGCTAAATGGCAACCTGGGGGAGGGGGACAACCCAAAACATATCAACCCCTGCAGGACTTTGTCAAACACTCCAACAGAACGACCTCCTGGAAAAACCAACCGAAAATCCCCAGCGTTTTCTTAGGGGATAGTTGGATGTACCCCTATCCCAGTGAAATCCCAAAAAATAAGCCCTATATTACGTGGGTAGTTATGGGTGAAAAATAATCTCCATCAGGGAACACCAGCTCAATACTCTAAGGGTACCACGCTACCTTAGGGTACCAAACCACCCGTCCTTGTCCCTTGATTTTCGCTGACAAAAACCCGACCTTGAGCGCAAAATCCACGTAGCTGTCAGGTTCCAGAAGCGCCTCAGTAGGTGGTGGAAACTCTGAAGCGTCTCAAGCTGCTGGGTTTCCCCATGGTTGGATTTCAACTATGGTTTCCTTCCTTGGAGTTTCCCAGTGGGTAGCTTTCTATGTATATATTTGCAGATGTGATACGATTAGTTTCGGAAAGTAGTTGTGTGGTCAATCATGCCCCTTTTCTTTGATACAAAAGTTGTTAGACTTATCAAATGATTTGAAAAAGGGGACAAGCAAATGGCAGAAGATCTTCCAATCAAAATCCTAAAAATAAAAATAGACTCGTCAGCTCGAATCTTTGTGCCTGATTATTGTCCCCATGGCATTATTCCCAAGGTTTGCTGCTGAAAGCTACTCCAAAGCCACCTGGAAGAAATATGAATCTTCTACTCATCATGTGCCACCGATGATTTGAGCCCAAAACAAACTCTATTACATGCCATGAATCTTGGTTGGTGAAAATGAATTCCCATTCAAGAGCTACAACAAAAGCTGAGTATACCATCTGGAAAGCGCAACTTCCATGTATTGATTTATCATAGCCCCTTACTTTTCAGAGTTGCACCATCTACTTTGACTACGGTGTTTATCCTCCCAAGCAACAGGTATTTTACAATCCAAGTCGCTCCATGGAACCTGAGTGGCATTACCCATTGGCACTTCACTTGAAGGCAACTGTTACCAGTTCCATCTTTAAAAAACTCACACTTGTAATATCATGTTTGCACCATTTTAAAGAAAAAAAGCAAAAAAAAAAAAGAAAAGAAAACTCAAGATGAAAGAGAAATATGGACTGTTTTTTTTAGCATCTTCATCAATTTTTCCAATTTCAGGTGAAACAACTGATTTTGAGATATGGAAAATGCTTCCATTCTTGAGGCCTCATCAGATCCCCAGACCCCTCTCCTTGAAACGGGGATGGGGTTGGGGGTGACATGCCACGAAGGATGTTTGTCATTTTCCACCTAAAAAAATCTATACATACCCTCCCCGAAACTAACATAGCACCTAAAAATGATGGTTTCCAATAGGAATCTCCTTTTCCAGAGGTGTATTTTCAGGTGCTATGATCTGGCTGACTTGTAATACTTGAACAAACCTGGAGTTCACTAAAATAGAGGAGATTCTCTCTATGTCATATGTCTTGGTGCGACGTGCACAACATTATCATTTGGGTGGGTGGGTGTTTTTGAAATATAGCGGGAACATGTTCAAGACTCCAGACCTTGTAAACTGTGTAGACCAGCAAGATCTTACGGATAAACGTCTGATCCAACATCAACCCTGACGTGAGAGGGGATGAAGGGTTAACCCCCCAACTGCCCCATCCAAACTGGTTGGTCAGCTCCATTTTTGTGGTCAAAGAAACCATGGGAAGTGGATGTTCCTTCCTGGTTTTTCGTACCTCACCAACTCGCAACAATGGCATGGCATCTCAGTTCCCCAAGGTAGTTTGGCAAAGATCTATCCAACCTCACACCTTTATCAATAAAACTTCAATTCATTTGGGCTAAAACATCTAAGCAATGATCTGTTCATATCAATTCCATTCCGAATTCCGCACCGTCCAACCCACCGATGAATCTCTTTGTAAAAGTGGAAGAGTGAAGCTGGGGGCACAAAAGTTCGCTGCTCATCCACACTCCATTGCCCAAGACCCACAGAAGAAGCCTTAGATCATAAGGACCCCACAGCAACCACAGCACTAGCTGCTGATGAATTGGCAACTCCAGGCGCAAAACTGATGTTTGCAAAAAAAAAATCCACCAGATGGGGGTTTCCTAAAATGGTGGTACCCAACAACCATGGGTTTTCCTCATTTTGGGGTGTTTTGGGGATACCACCCTTTAAGGAAACACCCATAATGTTGAGTCATCATTTTTCTGAGTAAGAACTTTTGGAAAAAAAACTGTCCAAAAAGTCATTCGCCAAAAGCTTCTTATTGCGCCAAGCAACACGAAACGACCAGCTAGTGCATAGGGGTCTTCGATCTGGCAGATTTTTTTGGTTTGAGATTTGTGATTCTATGGACCCCAGCTGCGTGATTAAGAAAGCCGGTGAGGTTCATTGCAAGTGCTAGGGATGATGAAAGTATCATCAAATATGAAAGGATCTTCTCATCCAAAAAAAGGTAACTCAAAATTCCAAATGCTGCAGCATATTAGCAGTGGGAAGATGCCACCCTTTCAAATCTTGCCTTCATTTTACCCTGCAAAAATAGCCAGTTGAGTTGTAAGATCACCTAAACCATAGCCTGAAACAGACTGATCAAAAAACGCCAACTGGCAGGCGTGTCGGGAAAATGACAGGCAACCAGTCGACACACCCCGACATCCAAGCCTTCCAGTGTCTATGAATATCCCATGACTCAAAGATTACAGCACAGCCCCATGCGACCCACGCAGTTTCAGGAATCAGAAGGACCTGCAGCGACACCAAACCCACCCTGAACCGTGGTTCACCATAACTGACTCATGACGCTGGCGGCGACCTTCCCAGATTGAGATGCAGACCCAGCTAAAATCTTTGACAACCCAACTTAGGAATGCTGCTGTTTCCTTAGAAATGCCGCAATCGCGGGTGCACTGGACCCGTCGAAATGTGGATGCAACAAATATAGGTTCAGGATGGTGCTTCTTGAAAATTCTAGCCCATCGCTGCCTTGTTTCTGAAGAGTCATCATGGATTTATTGCAGACGGGGGGACAGAAAGAGAGAGGGAGAAAGTGAGAGACTTGCAAAAGTGATTGCGAGAAAGCCACAACAAAAAGTGTAACTGACGTCCCAAAAGACTGCCAAAATCCTCAGTAACTTTTAGCCAACAAAACCATCCACATCACGCCTCCGACATCCAAATTGAATTGCACAGCCCTGAAAACGAACTAACATGGAACCCAAAAATTGCTGGATTGTAAAATGCGTGTCCTTTTTCCAAAAGGGTTTTTTCTCAGTTTCCAAGCTGGTTTTCTCCCGGGGTGTGCGTGAATTCCCTCTAAGAATACGACTTTTTGGATGGAGTTTCTAGGACCTTCTGCTACCATGTTGCAAGCCAGGCCAGCTCCATCGCCTCCATCTGTTGGAACTCCATGGTGTAAACCGAGGTGGGTAAACCGAGGGTTTCGTGTGCTTCCTGCAGTTCACCGCCACGCATCAACTCCAGCGGTGGAAAATGCTCTCAAAGTCGGCCGGGAAAAAAAGTTTCAGTTCAGCATTTCCTCCCACACCAATGCCAACAGTGCCTGAACAAAATTCACTGCTCAATCCCGAACCGTCCATCTTCAAGGCCATGACCAACAAAAAGCAGAACCACCATCCCTGCAGTCCTGAACCCTTGGAACAAGGCTGGTGGATCACGGATTGATCCGAATGATATGAAAGTTGCTACCTATTTCCCGTTTTGTCGGGGGGCTGGGTCGGAAAAACGCCCCAGCCCCCCGGGGAGAAATCAAAGACTTAGTCACCCCTCAGGGGCCGATGGGCTAAGGATTGAGCCGACCTGACTGCACAGAGATGCATCAGAAGAAAACTCAAGGCACTCGGGTTCTCCAAATGAGATGTTCTTTCTGCACCCGTTCATTGATATGTGGAACCTCTTTGTCACTTCACTTCAAATTGCTAGGCCCTGAAGGGTGAATGGCAGGTCTGCCAAATGTACTCACAAATGCGATATGATTCTATCAAAGCTGATATTTCATGCATATGAGGTTACCCAATCCTATGTGGGTAATCTCATTCTAATCTCATGAAGTCAAGGGAGTTAACCAACCATCCATCGAAACCACGAGGCTGCCTGCCAGCACTGCCAGATCTCACAGGAAGCGAGTACTGAGCCCTGAGCTATGCTGGTTCGCTTTGAAAACCGTCCTGCGTGGCAAGTTCGAATGGATTTGTCACGAACGACCACCGTAAACCTTAAACACAGAAGCGGACATAGCCCTTGAGACGAGGCCATTTCAAAAGGGAAGTAATCTTCCACAGCCATCTGCTAGCTTGGAGTAGTGAGATAATTGTCTCAGGTAGAGTCTAAGAGTCTAACTACTAGATACTATAAAGGTCCATCAACAGGTGATCAGTTTGTCAGATTCACTCAGAGTCCAGATGTTTGTCGAGGGCGTGAACCCCATTGCTCAGTCAAACTGATTGCTTGTCTGGTTCGCTGTCTGACGGACTGGCTGTCTGACTCACTTATTGAGTGACTGAATCACTGAATCATCCATTTATCCATTTCATTCCATGCCATTTCATTTCGTTTACTCAGTTTACTCATTGAGTGATTCATTAATTCATCAATCGCTTGATGGCTTGCTTGCCAAGCGGCTTTGATTGTTAGCATGCTTTTGCGACTGCGTTTGTTTTGATTCATTTATTGCCATGTTTAGACTAGTTGAGTCTTGAATTTCTCGGTTGTTTGATTGATTCGTAGTTGGCTGTGCAAGTGTGTCTCGCCTGCACCAGTGCCCGGCACCCCACTGCCAGTATCGCTCCGCCTGCGGTTTAACCCGGCGGAAAGTCCAAGAAAGTTACAAGAAACACCCCAAATAAACCGCACACCAAAGGCAAGGCAATCCCCCGTATATCAACGATGAAATTGCATCCCTTTATGGCGTGTTGGTAAAGGTGTTATTTCCTTTCAGTCGAAACAACCTTTGCAGATAACAAGCATCACGATGTATATACATCTCAATGGCCTCCGGAGCACTCCGGGCACCTCAACTAATGGAGTGCCAAAGTTTGCCAAAGTCCAACAGATCATGGCACAAGAAGGTGGATTTATTTTCTGTCCGACCACATCTTAAAGACTGTTGACCAGATGGTCAAGCACGCAAGTGTTCATCAGTCTTTGCACTAGTAGTGTTTTCTTTCCACCAGTGAAGGTCGATGAAAGCAAAACATACAATGACTAATATGAAATTCTTTCATGTGCGAAATTTGATTTGAGAGTCAAACCAAAACGGCACATGAAAACTTAGCTGGTGGCATTTAAGCTACCTCGACCACGACATTCATGAGTCTCATCCTGTGGTGGGCAACATGCCTTTGTTGTGGGTTGTTTTTTGCCTCTCAGCCTCTTTGGGCGGAAGTGGCTTTACAAACCATTTTTTTGATTCTTTCGGGATGCTGGCTACTAAATGGGTCATACCATTCGTAGATCTCGAAAAATTTTTGAGCCACGAATCGTGGCAAAGGACTTGCTTTTTTAGGCGCTGAAATTCTGTCCAGTGCTATTTGGAACCTTTTCGACTCCCTGACAGCTGGTGGAAGGTGGAATCCGAAATTTCCCTGAAAAAACTTCCGTTCTCCTGCTCCGAGAAATAGGATTCACTGGTTTTAGCTCGATCTCTTTGTGCCTGCAGGAGCGAAAAAGCAATGGCACGACACGATGATGGAAGTTGCCATGACGCAAGATGCAGATCATAAAAAACCGATGGATCAAAGACAAAGAACTCTTGTAACTTATATAAATCAAGTGGGTAGACTTTTCTTGGTTGGCGAGCGAGGACAAAGATGGTGTATTTTTCATAAGTCGCCAGCTACGTAAAATTTATAATCTATAACACACTGCTTTGTTGGACGTGAATACTCTGCTGGTGGTCAGCTGCCGTTATAACTTGAACCCCCACCTGCCGTTCGCTGGAAGACCCTATTCCTCAGCCATGTCAGGCCGAGAAAGGGCAACGTGGACCCATCTCCAAACTCCAAACAATTCGGAATCGCATCTTTTTCTTCAATTAAAACGCGTGCCCAAAGAAAACCAACAGTTTTTTATACCTGCCCAAAAAGAAATGCCAAACAAATAAAACACAAGATGTTTTCCAAACCTCCGAAAGAAACTTCCATCTCTTTGCACTCAGGCTGGCGTGGTTGCTCTTCCTGAGGCTCTGGCTGCCAGGTTCGCTTCCCTCAAAATGCACTCCAGCAGGCTCCACCTTCCCATCAGCTCCAAAAAATCGACCAAAATGCGGGAAGTCTTCCTTTGAGAGACTTTGGCAAGGAGTTTGTTTAACCCCCCCCCAAAAAAAAAAAAAACAGCACCGGACCTAAAAAAATCATCGAATTGAAATCCGGAACATCATCTTCCAACGTTCCACCTCCATGACTTTGGCGGCTGGCTTCCAGCCGTTTCATTTTCCAGGGGTACTAATCCTTCCCTTGTGTTTTTATAGGCAGCTGCCAAACCTTTGAAGGTTGATAACCCAAATCGGTTTCCCCAAATCCTATGTTTCCATGTCAAAACAAGATCACGCAAATCCTAAATCTTCCATCAAAACTGGCCCTGCCACTAAGACTTTAGTGGAGAATGGTGGTTAAGAGGTGATCTCGTTGTTTTTTTTTCCTGTGCGGAAACTCTCCATATCTATCATGGGAACTTAAGGGGCTATTAACCATTGGTTTCCCTTAATAAGGCCTTAATTAGGGCCTTATTTCTTGGGGAGAGGTGGCATTGGGGCCCCCTTAGGTTCCCATGAATCTACATACCCTTCATCTGCCTGCGATTCCTCTTCGGGAGACAGAGGAGCCGCCTGGGTGGGGCGTTATCGGCCCGAGGTTGGGCAAGGTGACCCTTTTTTGAGTGATAAAAAGTGATGGGAGTTGATCCCTTTATCTCAATGTATGCAACCACGAAGTATCGAAAATGTACAGTATATGTCATATGTGATATGGTTATTGTATAAGGCACGTAATAAAAAAAATCTACAATTCAAAGGACCTTGGATTTGTCTTTGTGCATTGAAAAATGGCCTATTTTTCCTCCAACATTCTCTGGATGCCCCTCGCACAGCAGAGTTCTTGGGGCACGAACTGCAGGACCAACGGGATAGCCACTTACCTGCTCTCAGGTAAGAGCATCAAAAAAGTTGGAACAACGCTCCCTGGAAGCTGTACAAAAGTGATACCGGCCAAAGTTAACGGACCGTCTGATTCAAGGAAACCCAATAAGAAAAGTGAAGATTGGCCTAAGATTCGAAAAAAAATATATATTGTTTAGTCTAACAAATCATCATACAGTGTGCACATATGATTACACTATGGACATTTACATGCATATACAGATGCAAACACCCATGCATGCCATATATGTACAGTAGATATCAGATATATATTTTTATCAAATTTTCCGATCCCCACCAACCAACTGCCCCCCTGATCCAACTGCCCCTGATCCGCCTTCACCACGGGGCTGTCGGCCACCGTGGACACCACCGAGGCCGCCATCGTGGCGCTATCCTCGGTGCCAAAATTTAAGTTATATATTTACACCCCTGAAAACTAACGGTTAGTCCCCTAAAAAGTGACCATTTTGGAATCGGGAATGCATCTTCGGATTCCATCGATTTTCAGGGGACATGTTAGTTTTCAGGGGAGTAATTGTCATACAGTCATTAATTGGGGGAGGGATACCGATACAGTCGACATTAATTGGGGGAGGGATACCGATACAGTCCTGAATTGGGGGGGCTGATTCACCCTTTTTTGGACAAAAATCCGAATGATTCAAATATCCTATGAATGATCTCGGATTCGGAAAGTCATCGGCGATATGATTGATGGGTCCCAAATCGAATGAAGGAGTTGATAATTGCAACTCTCCCACCCGAGTTGTGGAACATCCCAGCAGTGCCATGGCGGGCCACAGCGAAAGCTGTCCACCCAGCTACCCATTGATTTCGGGTGGTTCTGAGGAATTCCTCACGGGTGTTTTTGTGCCTTCATTTCAGACCCCAATGCTGGTAAAAATATACGTACCCTCTGGTAAACTAACAGAGCTGGCTGGAATATCCCCATTTCTAATAGGAAATACATCTTCAATCCGGGTCCATTTTCCAGCCAGCTATGTTAGATTCCCGGAGTGTAAACACATACTTCCTGTATGAGTTTTGGGTTTAGGGTTGGCCCAAAAACCCCGCAGTCGCCAGTGGAGCGGCCCATCAAAGGGTGGAATCACGAAACCTTTTGAAGCGCTCACTTGCTGAAAACGGAAAGGACATCCGGATGGTGAGTGTCCAACTATGATATTTAAACAAAAAAACATCATGTTCAAAAAATCCACCTTCACATCCTTTCTAATCCATCCATTTTCAATTCGGTTCATTCTCCGATCATTTCCTATTCAATTTCATGTTCCTATGCTTTAACAGCTGCGATCAAGGAACTGAGCTCGGTGTATCATCAGCTCCCTGGGTGATGTCAAAGGGGTGAAGGACAGGGAGGTTAGATTCACCAGCACAAAAAAGGGGTGAAAACATCAATGATGAGATATGGGGGTTTCCTAAATGGTGGTACCCAACAACCATGGGTTTCCCTACTAAAAATGATGATTTTGGGAGGTGTTTTAGGGGTACCACCATTTAAGGAAGCACCCATATCTACCCTCCAGAGAACTAACATATATCCCACCTGGGAGAGGGGAAAAAAAAAGGAAAACCATCGACTCAAAAGTGCCGGCTGAAACGGGGAGATGTGAGTTGTGTTTATGGTGGTACATCAACTGGCTACCTAGATTTTGTTTAATCAACCAAAATGACATGATTCCAATCAGCTACGTGATGTTGGTTGACAGAGGATCTTTTTTAGGCAGCTGGTGGTCAAAACATCCGCTGCAAGTTGGGGCCGCATCGCTCTCAACACGAATAGAGTAGAGGATATAGGAACGTAGTATATATGTTTATATTTTTACAAATGCAAATGATTACAAATGCAGACACCTCTATGTTTATTGGCGCACCTATCCAAAAACAAAGCATAGCACATACTATGACCAAAGCATACATATAGTTCCTGGGCAACGTCTGACCTACAAACCTTCCAAATCTATCCTCCACAGCGGACGGTACACCCCACCTGTAGTTTCTCGTTAACCCACCTTACGCATGAATCACACAGCAGCTCCAGCTGCCATGTGCAAAGCTCAAGTCTACATTCATGACTGATGCTTCTTCAAAAGTAATATATAAAAGATGCATCACAAGTGACCCAAGCATGTGGACAATTTTAAGAGAAAAGTGCCAAATTGATCTTTAACCATTGTGTAGTCACTGGCTAGTTAATATATATATATACGGTATATAATAAGATAAGATAAGCAACTGGTGAAAAAAAGCAAATGAGAGAAGCAAGCTTCAATCAAGAGAGCACCATTTCCCCCACTGAGATTTCGTGCTGGGCTCTACGAAGGTTTGATCTGGAAGGGAGTGGGGTGGCTCCATTGAAACATCAACAAAGTCCAGGCGGCTGAGCCACCCATTTGAAAAATATCTTCGTCAAATTGGATCATTTCCTCAAATAGGGATGAAAATAAAAAATGTTTGAAACCACCAACCAGAAGTGCTTTATAACTTTAAATGTAAGATTTGGGTGGTCGAGCAACAAAAAAACGTCGTGGAGACATTTTCAGAAAGCCGTCCACTGACAAAAAAGCTCTGAAGTTTGTTGCACCTGTCCATTTATTGACGTGCCAAGTACATCCCCGGTGGGCGTACATGTATCGATGATCATAGTCCCATTGTGCAAGAGATGAATAATCTCCGGATGAAGCCTTCTCCCAATCCAATTACACTTCAATTGAATTATCTAAAAATACCTGTGGCCTGGGGTCATTCGAACTAAAATGATATGGTTCGCAAGAAAGTCTGGAAGTCCGTGTTCCCAACGTTTGTTGAATGCCGGGGTTCCGCTTTCCCATCCCAGTTTTTTGGAAACTTCATCAAGAAATATTTGCCATCGAAATGAATGATCAAGGAGCCTTGTTACATTTCGCCTTCCAGATCACATACATAGTCAGGCATATGCATATGTAAACTATATGTATATCATGCGTACATCCACACACCAATCACCATCTGCGCCTACGCCTCCTTTCTAGACTTACGTTAGCAATGCTCATATACATATTTATATCTATATATACACATACATGTATGTATGTTGCATTCATACTTATATGTGTATGTGTGTGCTTGTACATCCCATACACATCATACGGATGCGTCTAAATTTCTTCATTCACCTTTACTTTCTTGTAAACTAAGGAGATCCACCATCACTCGGAAACCTCCTGGGTTGTCTAGGAGGCGTTGAAGGGCGCAACTCTTCAGCCTTTGGGCAGCACCAATTCACCATTGTTTTGATTGGTTGTTGACAAAAACATGGATTGCTGTGATGGGAAAACATGGGTTTATATTGTATATTTTGGATTTGTTTATATATATTTATTATATTTATTCATGTATGCATAAAACCCACTCCTCTTTTCTCAAAAAACGCAATGTTCTCATGTCCGATGCCACTCGAGAATCTGCAAGCAACGTTCATTACTGACTGATTTCTTGCACAAACAATTTCTCTGCGCTCTTTGTTTGCCATCTGGCTTCCACTTTCGGAACAACTGACCTGAGAGATGATGTGTCATGTCAGCTCGATAACGGAGCAATCTGCACTCCCACGCTCGTCGTATTGTTCTATATATTCTGATTGCTCTGAGACCGTGCAGGTAGTTTACCCTGCGAAATTGTCAGGCAGCGCGGCAGTGCTGCCATTTCTGATATGCATACCTAAGGCATACCCCAGCCCAGGGATTCAGGACCAAAAATCGGGAGCATTCAGATCAATGATGTTGAAAGGACAGGCATGGCGAATGCAAAAATCTGTGAAATTGTGAAACAATTTAACTTTGATTGGGGAGACTCTTACTATGCCATTGAAACCATTGGATCTGGATCCTGGGGGGCCACTCTCCTGGTCGTTCTCTCCCGGGTCATTCGCGTTGCAAAAAAGGTGCCCCATGGCCCAACAACTGCCGAAGCAACACATCTGGAGCCTGGCAAGCGAGGCGGAGGCCTAGAGGGAGTCTGATATCAAACTCCACCGTTGATGTCACATCCAATTTGGAGTAACAACGCGGCCGGTGCGAAGATCCGTGGCCGGCGTTTTTGTTTGCACGGTTGGCAATGTGGCTGGTGAAAGGCAAAAGTTCTTTGACAACTTGTGTGGCGCCAAAAGCACAAGCTAATTGGACATCAGATACGTTGGTGGTGTAAGGGTCTGCGCACGCTTCAAGCAGTAACCGTGCGCCTTCAGCGTTGTCACAACAGACGGTGGTCTTTTTTGGTGTTCATCCTAGGGTGTCTAGCTGGTTGGGATTGGCCCAACCACTCGAAGAAGAATTTGCATGGCTTCATTGTTCCCAAAAGATACTGCAAATTGATAAAGCCAAAGCGCTTGGTTTCTGATCTGCCCGCAAGCTCTCAGCAATGCTTTTTTCTCATCTGAGGATTTCCTCGCAGAGCTGCATAGTAAAGCGGGTGTCCATCCTGCCTTTGTCATGCTCAAAAACTCTGATAAAACCATGATGAGGTGGAGACGTTTCTCATCAGCATGATGATCATGCTGAATGAGAAATGTCTCCACCTCACCAGAGCCTTTCTCCTACATCACCCGATGGAAGCGCAGGCACAACTCTTGCTGATTCAACGGGAATCTGTAGCTGGTGAAATCGCCTCTGATCACCCCATTTCTCTTCAAAGGTTTCCAACGACCTCTCTGTCGCTGGGCACCGTAAAGATCCCATATGCAGGAGAAAGAAAGGTCGATAACCAAGCGCTACCCAAACTGACCTGCTCCTACCAGCGACAGATATAATCTCAGAGCAAAGTGTGGGTTTTGCTTCGGTCGAGCCATTGAGAAGGTTCATCATAACAGCTTGGAAGACCTTGAGCTGTTGACCCTCTGGATCAGGATGGTGCGCGCTGACCCACTGGTGCGATGTCAACATTGCTTTGAACCTCAAGAAGTCCCTGACCCCTGCTATGCCCTTTGGTTGGTGTGACCCAAGGCTGCCAATAAAAGACATCTTTTTATACTGGTAACCCCTCGCCCACCAACCATCAAGAGTTAAGGTACGGGGCCCTAAATGAAAGAGCAATCACTATTTTGGGAGACTTTTTGGGGGGTGTCACTCCAACTTAGATGTTGATTTCTAAAATTCAGATTGACAGGATGGCAAGTCTTGATTTCGGCGGCAAAAGCTAAGTTGCAGTTGCAATACATTCTGCAGTGAAACAACCTACATTGGGAAGGCCATGTTGGGTTCCACATCCGCACCTTCCACATGGCATAACCTTAGAAAGTTGCCTGCCTTGAGCACTGAAATCCAACAGGTTTCGGCAAGTTCCAAGCCGGGTGCGACATGGCCGTGACTCACACACACCTCAAGAAAAAAACTCTTCCAGATTGAGGATTTATTAGCTCTTGAGGCACCTCCTAGATTTTTCTTTATTAAAAAATCCTCTTGTTGCTGTTGTTGTTTGAGTTTTCAAAACCTGCCTCTCTTCAACCGCTGGTTTTTGATTGGGGCTTAGGATCGATGGATGCAAAAAAAACCTGTACAAACAGGCATACCCAGCCAGCCAGTTGGTGTGCCAAACTCCAATTGTTTTGTTCTAAGGCTGTAGCTTTTAACACTCCCGCAGGTGCGGCTATAGAAAACAGGAAAATCTGTGCCGACAAAATTTGAACAGAAAACCAATTGCTTCACATGGTGGCCTTTGCACCTGGGGTACCTAATCCTACTTTCAACCTTTTGGTGGAAAGGCTCCCCGACCAGGCATTGCGATGCACTTAGACCTTGAAAAAGGGAGGCCAACATGGAACTGAAAAAAATGCAGAAATCGTCAGCTAAGAGAGCCCAGCTGAAAGATCTGCCATGCATCCTTCTGAAGATTTTCCTCTTATGGTTGCTACATCAGTTCACTAGGAGAACAGGTGCAATAGATCCTCTTAAAAAATTGGTGAACAACCCGAGTTGAAACGATTCTCTGCGTCCAAGCGGCCATCCCGAGGGAACACAGCACCCAGTGCTCGCTTGCCGCAAGGCATAGCGTTTGGCATCGCCGCGGCTATAGCACTTGTTGGCCGACTCACCTGCGTAGCCCATCCCAAGGGTCAGCTGAATTGGATCTAACCCGGGGCTGCTGGGATGCGGATTCCTCGATTCCTCGTGAAGGCCAAGATGATCCGGACATCCAAAAAAAGCTAAGCAGACTCATTTGCCACTGGCATCGGTGAGATCCAACTTGACAATCTACCCACAAGTCCTACCACTCCAGCCAAAACCAAAAAAGAGTGTATATATATATATATATTTATATTTAGTTATATAGATATCTCAAAGAGAAAGAGATATCTTTCAGTGCCAAAAAAAAAGTTTTCCAGGATTCTCGGTCCGTCGCCTTTTTTCGGGAGCCCGCCCTAAGATATTTTCAGCATTGCTTGGGTGAGTCCACCGGAACTCCAACCTGCCCTGCCTGAGGATGGACTAACTTCGCCAAATCCAGGTTTGGCGCTGCACCTGATGGAAGGCAGCTGTATGGTGAGGGACGGTTGGATCATTTCCCCAAGGGGGTGAAAATAAAACATACACCCCCGAAAACTAACAAGGAACCTGAAAAAGGCCCCTTGGAACAGGATGAAAATCTGCAAACCACCAATTTTTAGGTTCCATGTTAGTTGTCGGGGGTGTACCACATACAGGTGAAGTACCATCATTTGATCTAAATGTGGCTGCTTGGAAGTCATTCACCCCATGCTTGACTGTAGTGACCAGGAAAAATCTTGGGTTTTTTTCATTGCTATTATGTAAGATTATCCCACGCAATGCTAACACATTCTTCCTATGCCGCACGAGCATCTACAAGAGGTCCTCCACCAAATCTCATGATATCCAAGTGAATGATTCTTAGGATTCCCACTTTTGACTCCCCGCCCCAACCCAAAAAAAAAGTCGGGTCAAAAATGCTTGAGCCTGAGAATCTGCGCACTTCGACCTGGCTTCAAAATGCTCTTCGCAAGTTGTAAAAATGAAGGAAGAAACATACCCTCTGAAATAGCAACATAAACCTGTCCTTGAGGTTTAACATGTACAAATCATGGAGTTTCCACCCTGGCTGTCTTGGACCGACTGCTGTCTCTTGAAAATCCTTCCTTCCTAAGTCACTGGGATATCTGCCATCGACTATTGGGAGCGAATCATCAGATCAATCCAAACACACTGTTGATGGAAGAAATCGTTTATGAACTGGGATGTACAACACCCTATAAAAAGTGGGACGAACTACCAACCTCAAATGGTTGAGGATTTCTCCCATCAACAGTAGACCTTTGATTCTATACATCTTTGCTTGTCTATTGTTGCTGGATGCCTTTGAAAGAATCATAATCTAGCAGGTTTCTACATCTAAAAATCGCAGGTAAAAACCTGCAGCTTCCCTAAAAGGAGCAAGAACGAATCCGGGGCTGAAAGATGTGGAGCTGACATTTCACCACTCGGCCTCCGCCGAACATTTCATGGCTTTTCTGCATGAGAAAGATAGACAACCGGCAAGCACCACTAAACCACCCAAAGGTGCCAAAAACACATCCTTTCCCCTGACCCTTCAACATTTGCCACCATTAATCCTATATCTATTAATCTATGTTCATTAGGACCCAAGGTTTTTTTCCACCATCTACGGGGCAACGCCTGTGTCAATGTGTCATCATTTTTGTTCAGCCATCAATCAGCTGAAGCGATTGCTTGGGCCCACCTTGAATGCCTCACTGTCTGCCATCTTTGACCTACCGCTGCATAACCGCTGACCAGTCGATCTGATGTTTCGCTGGCTGCAGCCAAATGGAATTTCCAGAAGATACCAGAAGATTAATAACAACGGTTGCAGTAATAATGACAATGGTATGCAACAAGACTGACAACAATACTGATAGTAGTAATGATACCTGATTATGAAACAATAGTGAGAGAAATCATACTTAATTCACAAATACCCAAAATTACTCTACACGAAAATCACCATCTATATCATAATGATCTTGAAACTCAACTGGATGCCTTTAGGCCATCCAAAAAAAAAGTTTTGTCAACGGGCAAGACTGTCTTTTTCTCCACCTTCCGGAGCGATCGGGAGGCGTCGACTGCCTTGGCAAGCCTCATTCGGAATGGGGGGGGTGGTCACAGGTTGGGATGCTTGGAAGTACACCAAAAAATATATGGATGTTTCCGAAAATAGGTGTACCCCCAAATCATCCATTTTAATAGGGTTTTCCATTATAAACCATCCGTTTTGGGGTACCCCTATTTTTTGGAAACACCCATATGTACTCCAGAAAACTTAGTTATTCCAAGGAATATTTCAGGGCTGTTTCAAGGTTATTCTATAGGGGGAGTAGGTTCAGGGGGATTGCAAAAACGTCATTTCAGTACAATTACTGGTGACAAAATAACATCTACTGTATTATGTTTTTTTTGTTTAACTTGCGCCATTTTGGATGGGATATCATCTTCATTGGATGATGGGTTGATGGAGATGATGGCATGGCCATCGTCTTCATCCCCCAGAAACACAACCAATGGAATTCGGAATGCTCAAAAGTTCAAAAGGTGAACACTTCTGAATGTATTTGGGATGATGGAGATACAGTTAGATCCTGGTATTTCTAGGATTAGCGGCCGTTTATGGATCATCCCGTAGCCGCTGAACAAAATCCGGCTAACCAGTTGATATGGCAGGTATTTTAGACATGAGCTTTGTTTTGTCCATCAACGATGCATGTAGGGGAAAAATAT